>OX465095.1:65574121-65579121 GCA_949987625.1 Chalcis sispes
CGCTCGCTCGACTTCTCTCTCTCTCTCTCTCTCTCTTAACATTTACATATACGCGTATACGAATCCTATAGATACATATTCATGGTAAACCCGCATTTAGAATGAAAGAAGTGTAATAAAAAGAAAAAAAAAAAAAAAAAACTAAAAAGTAGTTATCATACCTGCTTCGAAACGCGATCTCGCAACGTAACGGTAATAATATCGTCATCGTCAGCAGTAATATATCAGCAACAGTAGTCAGTGGTGACAAAAGCAGCTCCCGTTAAACGAAAAAAAAAAAAAAAAAAAAAATAATAAATTTTAAAAAAATAAATAAAAGAAAAAATAAAAGAAAAATAAATACAAGAGAGCAGCTCTTTCTCTTATCTCCCATCCGTCGACGATATACAATCCATCGTCGCGAACGTGGCCAATGAAGAATACGCGCGTCGTGTACGAGTATCAACGAAGCCGAACGACGACTACGACGAGGAGAAGCGGAAAAGAAGAGCCTCGACCCGGCGCGACGACTGCGCGGCACTGACCGACCGGCGTGACTGCCGCGCACGAGAAAAGCAGCTGCCGCCGCCCGTATATATGTGGGGACGTGTACGTGTACGTGTATGCTGCGCGCGCGCGCGAGCGTAACCGGGAACAAGAGGGAGAAAGAAAGACTCGTGGAATTTGCACTCGAGAAAGAGAGAGAGAGAGAGAGAGAGAGAGAGAAAAAAAAGTAATGTAGGAGGGGCACCGAGAAGAGTCCGGCTTTTATACATGTGTGCGTGTCTGTGTGTGTGTGTGGGTTCCTCGATTAATTGGATGATTGGATGTATGGAATATATATGTATATACTTCGATCCTTCCACCCTACTTCCACACCACAAAATTTTTTTTTTCTTCCATTTTACTTTATTAATCTTATTTATTTTCTATCATATCGAAAGAATAACTAAAATTTTTGACAAAAAATGACCGAATACACGAAGCAAAGATAGGGAAAAATAAAAAAAAAAAAAAAAAAAAAAAAAAAAAAAGAAACGTGGATAGCGAGCACGAGCGTGAAATATCTACGTTTATTATTATTATTATTTTTTCTCCTTTTATAACCTTATCTCTCGAACTCGCCGCGATGACTTAGCAACACGAGCGAAGGATGCTACGAAAATAGAAGCGCGCGAGAGAGAGAGAGAGAGCGCGCGCGCGCGCGTGTGTCGCGCAAAACTTGTTTTCTCCACCGGCCGTTACGGTAGAGCCGCGAAGCACTTTTTTAAAAAGGAAGAAAGACGCGCGTTATCGTGATTTAACGAAAATCCAAACTTTTCTTCATTGTTTTTAATAAACAAATGTTAAAAAAATTTAATCGAAAAAAAAAACTTTATCAAATCGCAGCACTGTCGGGGATAAGAATGTAGAAAGATATATTTTCTTTTATGTTTCGAAGCACTAGTGGGACACGCGCGCACGCGTTAATATATATATATATATATATTGTACCGAGATTCGATAGCACCGCGCGACACGACCGTTGGAAAATGCCACGAGGCGGATGTTCGCGTGTACACGCGTCGTACACGCGCACACACATACAGATACATATAATATAATACATATATACACATACGTATAAGCAAGCGCACGCTATTACTACTTTCTTTCTCGTTAATAAAATAAACCTTCGACAATCGCGGCGCCGCGATCGATTCTCTACAGTAATCTTATCGATTTCGTTGCTTTTTTATTTTTCATCTCTTTTTCTACTCTCCACTTTGCTACACAATTTGAAATATATATATATATATATATATATATATATATATATATATATATATATATATATATATATATATATTCTAGTTTAACGTGTGCTCACGATGTTTCTCACGGTTTACGATGTATCGATTAAATTATATACTGTAAACATTAAACTTGTTAAAATAAATTTTTAAAATATTAATGAAATTAAAGAAAAAAGGAAAAAAAGAAGAGAAACTTACAAAATTATGTATCAAAAGAAAATAAGGAGGGCGCAAAAAACGTGAAAGCGATCGTTGAAGTATCTCACTCGCGCCGCGTGGCAAGAAGAGACCAAGAAAGAAAGAGTTCAGAATAAGGAGTGTGTGGTATTACAAAAACAAAAAAAAAAAAAAAAAAGAAATCAAAAAGACATGAGACGTTGAACGAGCCAAAGAGACGACGAACTTTTTTCCGGTTATGCCGCGCGAGCGAAGTACACGAGAAAGGAAGATAACGACAGAGAAAGAGAGAGTAAGAGGAAAAGAAAGACGAAGTAGAAAGAAACAAAATATAGAACTCGAAGCGCGTCTGCACAACTCGGAGGCTGTCGACCAACTGGAAAGATCGGAGCGGTTCCCTCCGTTGCTGCTGTCGCTGCAGCAGCAGAGAAAGAGAGAGAGAGAGAGCAGCGACGGCTCTCGCGTTCCCCTTCCTCGAGGTTTGCGAGCGACGTCTTTCTCTCCCTCCCCCGGTGCGTTTGAGCGCAAAGAGAAGACGTCGCCGGCGCATCGCTCTCGTTCCCGCTCGTCGGACGACCTTCCTTGGTAGGGAGGGAGAAAGAGAGAGAGAGAGAAAATGAAAGAGAGAGACAGAGCAAGCGAAACCTGGAGCGGAGAAGGAGGGATCAAAATGGAAAAGAGAACGGAGGGGAGGGATCGGGACGATAAAGATGATAATGAAATGTGAAGAGAAGCGAGAGAAGGGACGAGCCGGATAGATGGCGGGAACGGTCGGAGAAGAAAAAAAAATGGTGGAACGCGATGGGAGAGTATCGCTGAGAAATTAACATTTTAATACGTGAAAATGAGGAAAAAAAAAAAGGAGAAAAAGAGAGAAATGTCGTTTTTTCTTTTTTTCTTTTTCTTTCTTCTTTTTTTTTTTTTTTTACAACCAAAACGAACAGAATTAACGTGAATAAATTTTTTTTTTTTTTTTTTTTTTTTTTTTTCTTTTTTTTTTTTTTTACAAAATTTATCTTAGCGATTGTCGCGATATCGTTATGCTTCTATTGGCTGAATAAAAAAGATAGGTCAAAATCTGTTTGCCATGAGGTGAAATTGATCTTAATTGATTGAAGTTAATCATGTAAAAGGTTATACTTTTGCGATAGAGTAAACGCTAGGTATTTAATGGCGGGATTGCTAATCGAGTAAATAGCAATATCAGCGTATAATGTTAATTTACGGGAATAATTAGTTAAATATTTTTATGTCGTTAAAATGGCAGGTATTACTTTAAGGTGAACATTCATTTATATCAAAATTAATAATGATAATTTCTGCAAATTAGAAATCAAAGAAAACTCAAAAAATTTTAAGTAAATTTAGTTTTTTAAAACAAAAAAAACATATTGATTCAGATCTTATTAGAAGTTAAATATTAATATATAAATCTCCAAAGTTAAAATTTTTAAAAAAACATACATTTAAAAGACATAAAGAAGATAATAAAAATGACAAAATAATTTCAATTATGAATAATTTACATGCGGTAAGAGAAAACAAATGAATTATATTTACTTTGATTCCTCTCTTTTCTTGCTGTCTATTTTATTATTCGCTCTTTGCTTTATTTTCTTGCTTCAATATCATGATTAAATTTCCTCGTAATTCGCGATGCTCGTAAAAAATTCTGAAACATTAAAACATTGAATTAATCAGACGAACAATTTCCATATGTTTTACAATATTGTTTATTTTAACCCAATAACCCATTTAACGTAATTACGTAAATTAAAGGAAAAATCTTTGAAATACATATTTATAGGAAATAAAATACAATAAGATATAAAGATATAGCATGAAAATTGTGAAAAAGATTAATGATTCTCAAGTTACGTTAAAATTTATCATCGTTAATAATAAACTTTTCAGCCAAGCCAATTATCAAACTTTATGCAATATATCGTTTACTTTAAAACATCAAATCGTTGAAACTGTGTGTATCGTCTAAAACTGATTACAAGCTCCGATTGATGCAACAATTATGTAACTTATTTTCCATAACTTATCACCTTCTTTTTTTTTTTTCTTTTTATTTATTTATTTTATTTATTTTTTTTTTTTTTTTTTTTTTTATTTCTCATCCTTTCTTTTTTTCATCATTTCATCTCGCTTTGCTACAAAGTATGATCAACTATAAATTCGCGTTAATAAGTATGCGAATGGCTCTCTTGCGTTATCGGCGCTCGCGTAAATGTATGTACATGCGTATATATAAATTCGCGATAACATTAACGAGATCGATAATATAACTTTCAAGAAACAATGTCCTTCTTGCGTAATATTGAATGACGTGCGAGAATTAACTCGGCGATTGTATTGTATTCTACGCGATCGCGTGGGTATTAAATTTTTCAAGCCACCGTACGACATTATCATTTATTAGTATACATTGTTGTTTTTATTTAGAATGTCTATATTATTTTTATGAATCGAATTGTATATTTACGCAATCTGGTAATATATTAAAAAAAAAATATATGTATATATATAATATATTTGTTACAATTTATCGAATCGATGAAACCTTGAAAAAAAAAAAAAAAAAAAAAAAAATCGCTCGTTATTATTTTCACGCTCGGTAAAAATGAAAAAAATAAATAAACCTTGAATCCTCGTATCGGCAATTATGAAAGCGAAGTTATTTTTAAAATTCGCAAATTTATACGAAAACAACGTCGCGATGAAGGATTTGTTTCTAATCCATCGACGCTCAACGCGGCGTTTTTCGACGCTTAACTATATGCATTTCTCAACTAAAAGAAACGCCACCGAAATCATTGTTTTCTTCTTTTCTTTTTGCATCTTGTTACGTTCGCGCGCGTTAAAAGAGTTACGCGAAAATTCGAGCGCAAATGAGATAGAATGATAAAAGTACGAGACGCGATTGCTTGAACTATTAAGCGACAATTCTAAATACGTAACCAATGACACACTTAAAGTTATATTCTCCGTTACCGACAACATACATATCTCTCTCTCTCTCTCTCTCTCGTTGACTTTCTG
>OX465095.1:65581621-65609121 GCA_949987625.1 Chalcis sispes
TAGATAAACTATTTTATATCAATGAAAAAAAATGATAATTTAAATAAAATTGAATAAAAAAAGGAAAAAAAAAAAAAAATTTTTAATCGTCGAGCAATGATTTTTTTTCAATTTCAAAAGAAAAAAAAAATTAATAGAAAATATTGGGCGATTTATAATTGTAAAATATTCATAAAGTTGACTTTAACAAGAAAAACTGTTAATATTATTCAGTACAACGGATTTGAGAACTTACTTTCCAAAATTAAAAATGGATACACAGTTGTAAAAATTTTTCCAATAAACTGAATAAATTATTAATGTATATTCGTATACGCGGGTTCCTTTATGTTTTCTTTTCAAAGTCAATGGTAAAAAAGCCAAGTGTTCGATATAAAAAAAAAAAAAAAAAAAAGAGATGAAATCATTAAAATTTTGCGAAAAAAATAAAAAACGAAGAATTTTTTTCATAATTATATAGGAATACTAAAAAACAAAAAAAAAAAAACGAGTTTTCATTTAAAATTCAAAAGCGTTTGGAAACATCACATTGGTAAACATTTTTCAACGACGCCTATAATAAAAATTATAATAAATCTCAAAGAAAGAAAGAAAGAAAAAAAAAAAAAGAATTATTGAAAAGTTAAAAATTTTAATTTAGTCATCTCTATATATAACTTGCATACGAAACGCACTCGATTTACCTTTCGATGGTTTAAAAACTACATTTATCAATAAAGTTCATTCGAAATATCTTCCATAATTCAATGCTCTGCATCTGAATGAAAAAAGAAAAAAAAAAAAAAAAAAAGTAGCATAAATTACTTAAGCGAAAAACGTTAATATTCATACAGCTCGAAAATATATACGTCGACTTAAATACCATTTCCTTTCCGTACGATTTAAGCAGATCTAATTATACGAATAATAGATTCGAATGCCTAATGTATCCTCTTTCACATTAAAATTTGTGCGCCGCTTTCATTAAAACTTTTTTGATCGCGCGAGCGCACGATAAATGAAAAAAATAAATAAATAAATAAATAAATAAAATAATGGAAAACACGTGGTATAATAGAATGAAGAAGAATATGAAAAAGAAAAAAAGAAATACGCAAGAGCCTCGAGAAAGGGAAATTTACGATTTTCGAGTGTCGTATATATATATATATATATATATATATATATATATATATATATATATATATATATATATATATATATATATATATATATATATATATATATATATATATATATATATATATATATATCTACACATAACAATCATTAACCAAAGATCCAAAAGAAACCTTGATCGTATAATACGACGTTTTTCTCTCTTTCTCCTTATCTCTTAAGCTTCTCCCTTTCAAAAGCCAAGGTATACAGGATGCAAAGTAGTATCAACGGCGGCAACAGTAGTGACTAGGATCGTCGGTTACCCCCCAAAACCGATCTCTCGCTCGATAATCAAACGGTCTCTCGATATATGTACACAACTGAAACTACGATGGAATTTCTTGGGAAAACTAGGCTCTCGATCGGCGGGCCCATACATACATACATATATGTACGTGTGTGTGTGTGTGTGTGTGTTTGTTTTATGCATCCAGAAGGAGAAACGAGCATTAAGATCTTTTGGATTGTACGGAATATGCATGTAAGTTGCTGTCTCTCTTTCTCTAGTTCCCTTTTTTTTTTGCGCTTTGTATATACAAACTTTAAACAATTAATGGAAATTCATGCGTCGAATATTATTCCGAGCGATGTGCATTTTTTTATTTTCTTTTCGACGCGGGGCTAGAGAAGTTTGTGTATATACGCGAGTAAGTTAATGAGTTGATCATTTAAAAATATAATTTTACCTTTTTTTTGTTCACTTTCATTTATAAAGGTATAGGAGGAACTTTTTGTGCGAGTAACTTTAATCTTAAATAACGACTCTTACGTATTTTACTAAAATATTTTAAAAAGTACGTTCGTCGGTTAAATAATATAGATTAAGATGGTGTCTCGTACCGAGTCTCAATCATCTTTAAGCTGTGTTTAAGCTGCAAAGGAACACAAAATCATTTAATGAAAATAACATTAAAATCGCACGTCAAAAAGATTATCGTAAATGCCATTACGAGCATCGCTTTATTTACTTCAAATATTGTTATAGATAATAACCGTGACTTTCAACGCTTTAAAGAAGAACAAAAAAATCGTCTATTCACCTTCGGTGTTAAAAATAATTACGAAGCCAACAACAAAAACAAACTAACGAACGAAATTTCTTATTCCCCCCTCCTCCCCTCGTCTTTCTCAAAACAATGTATACGTTTCCAAAAATACGCCTAAGTAACTTGGCGCATTCCGACGGGCAAACAGAAAAGTCGAAAAATAAAGACAATGGTAAGAAAAAAAAAAAAAAAAGAAGCGAAGAGACCTGATAAAGTCAACAGACAACGCGAAAACGCTGAAAGAGAGAAAGAGAGAGAGAGAGAGAGAGAGAGACAGTAAGTGATAAAAAGCACCGAGAGAATTCGTATATGTGTTGGATTGTTATAACACACGCTTTCGTACAATATATATATATATACCGCACACGTGTGTAATGTATAATACTCTCGTTGCGCGCGCGAGAAAAAAAAAAAAAAAAAAAAATATAAAGAGAAGAGACAGAGCGGTAAAGAATGAAAAAAATATAAAGAGAAGAGACAGAGCGGTAAAGAATGACGCTTTGCGACGTTTATACAGCAACGAAGATAGTTGTGTACGCTTTTGACCCGACGACGACACCTATTCTTAGGATATAAGAGTTCAAGATACTCTGCCATTCCTCGGACGACCGTTTAATTTTAACCGATTTACTTTTAAATATCGAAAGGTGTATTGACGATGTGATGAATTGGATTTTTTATTTCGTTCGATTCGATTGTTTCTCATTTTAAAATTATTATCTTCTCTTCGTTTTTTTTTTTTTTTTTCTTTTTTTTTTTTCTTCGATTCATAAATTATAAAGTATATACTTTTAAAACGAAAAAAAAAAAAAAAATAAATAAATTTCAACGTCTATTTAAATTTTTCAAATCACATTGGAAAAGAAATTCCATACCGTTAAACGGACGTTAACTGGGTAACGATCGTAATCAATCTCCAAAGAATGCCATCCAACTCTCGCGCTTTCGATTCCCTCGGCCGGTTATCCGCAAACCCGTCGTCGTTTGATACACTTACGGCTTAAAAGAAACGTTGCGTAACGATAAGAGAAAAAAAAAAAAAAACTATACAACAATCTCCTTGCGAAAACTTTTTATACATCTTCGAGCTTTTTCGGCTTTCCCACTCACAATCGATAGACGATATGTTAAATAAAAAAAAGAAAAAAAAAAAAACTTTCACCAACCTTGAAAATTCAAAAGATGCATCGTTAAGATCATCGAGTATCGGTTTGTGTGAGATCGTACATGCACACAGATGTTACATGGGAGAAGGTTACCCTCCTCCCAGTCGATATCTACACATTTTTATTTCAAAAGTTAAAACGGCCCGCGCTATGGGAACAAACACATGGCGAAAAATGAAAAGGTGTCCATCGTCGTCGCCGTCGGATTGGCACACGTCGAACCGCGCGCGTTACGTCACGCTAACTGCAGTTTTACGGGCTTTTAAAGTAATGGTCGAGAGGGGGAGAGAGAGAGAGAGAGAGATAGATAGAGAGAGAGAGATAGAGGGAGAGAAAGAGATCTGATTTTAAATCTTACCGTTAGAGAGGCCGTGTAGGTTCGGTTGGCTTTTATGGGTGCAATATTAAGGCGCCGAGGTTACGATGCTTAGAAAAACAACCTCACTCTCACTCTAACCCCCTCTCTCCCTCTCTCTCTCTCACTCACTTCGCTTAGATATGTATGATACACGTGACGATGGTTTTTTTTTCTTTTTTTATTTCAAAGTTCATCAAAGGGGACCATTTTATTTTCTTCCCCGACGCAAACCGAAACGACGAGTGATTTATTTTTACGATAGATTATATACTCCACCGGATACTTTCAATTTTTTTTTGGATAAATTTTTTTTTAACATGGTTAATTAGATGCGGCTGTTTTTGTTGCTGCGCCGAAATGTTAAACGTTTAAACAGCTCAAGTTGACGCATTTAATGAATCGTTAATTAAAGTGTTTCGAGTGCTAATGTACCCGGGGATTTGAATGTTGAATCGTAACGTGTTAAGCTTATATTTTTTTAGATATGCAAAGCAAGAAGGAATAATTTTAACGTAAATGTTAAATTCGATTGAATGTTGTGAATGATTTTGTAAATGAGTTGGATTTGAAATAATGAGAAAATTTGTATAACGATATGGAAGTTACAACGATATAGCTGATTCAATTTCAATGAAATTATTAAAAATTCACGTGAATAATTCTTACAACGAATACGATCGATCGTTTATTACAAATTTTATTATTCCATTACACCGACAAACACTAATTTATAAACGAAAAAATTATAAACCGAACGCGCTAATCGTTACATAAAAACAAGTAAATGAAAAAAAAAAAAAAAAAGCTATCCAGATGCAATTTGTAAGTCATAATTCGAAGGAAAAACCATTCTAAACCTCATTTATCACCTAGAAAGATTGTTCACTTAGTCCCGTATTACGATATATTATACTCGTGATTTTACACGAGAAGAAAATTTCGAAAGACTTTGGAAGGAACTTTTTTTTATTTTTCTTCTAGTAAGTATCGCTGCTGCATCGGCGTACGGCGATTAAGTAAACCAAGCGCTAAGGTAAGAGGATTTAATGTTAAACGTCTAAAATAAACATCGAACTATCGATGAAAAAAAAAAAAAAAAAAAAAAAAAATAAATAAAAATAAATAAATATTGCTTTTCAAAAATCAAATGGTAATCAAGACTTATGCGACTTAAAACGTTAATATATTCCTACTAAACGTGCTCGATGCATGCATAAATCGTCGTGCGACGTTTCCTACATTTCTACACCCAACTCTCGTCATCCTCATTAAAAAAAAAAAAAAAAAAAAAAAAAAAAAAATAACGTCGCTCTCAATCTCGCAACGTGTGCACACAACATGCGCCTCGGAAAACAAGCTCGTCTCGAAAATATGAATAAATAAAAATAAGAAAAAAACGTCGGCAATGGCAACGAAGCAAAAAAAAAAAAAAAAAAAAAAAAAAAAGAAAAAGAAAAAAGAGAAAAAAATTGTACCACGCGATCGACGCGAAGAAAATCGGGAAAGGGCACGACGAGGATATATCAAACGATAACCTCCGACGGTCTCTTGACCTCATCGACGACGAAGATGATAACCTCAACCCTCTTATCTCGCTCTAAAAACGAACGAGATTCTATATAACGTATATCGTCGAACGAGACGCACGATTCTTAAGTAATTTTCAGAATAACGACACCGTAACTATAGCCTCGTGTGCATAACTAGACTCGAGGCGTGTTTACAGGACGAGAGGAAATCGATCGACGCGTGATATCCTCTCTATCGATTTTTTTTCATGAGAAGCAACGATCGATGTTCTTTTTTTATAAATATATTTATCGAGCAAACGTTTGGCTTGAAAATCGTTTTCTGAAAAAATTTTTTCAAACTTATCCGTAACCCTTTGATTACGTTGCGGTATGTACTTCAGCGTCGTCAGATAGAGAAACGTGAAAAAACGTGCGATATCGAGAAATATTATTTAACGGCATAAACAAAGTTAACAGCTGCTTGAATTTTTTTTGTTTTCCATAAAATATCTTTAAATAACTATCGTTATTATTAATTAATTTAGTGATTATTTTTAATTTACGTAATGATTTATTTATGAAATATCAGCGCTACCGATCACCGCTTTAATATAGCAGCTTTACGTACATTTTAGTATCCAAGATTACCGACTTATCGCTAGTTATTTTTTTTTTTTTTTTTTTTTTTATTCTTTTCTGATTGCTTCTTGAAAGAAATGATTAACGGAAATGTAATCGAAGTCCATTTGTAACAAAAATAGAGATTATATCGGTTTTAGTAGCTGTATACTGAAAAATATCGACGTAAACAAAAATTCATTTTTTATTTTAATAATTTAATTAATAATTTTTTGTGCAAAATGCAAGTCGCAATAAAATAATTGTCATAATAAAATCATTGCACAATAATCTAATACTCATATAAATGTATCTTATATTAGTTTAAAAATTTTAATTTTATAACTGTTCCTGTTTGTTCTCGAAAGTAACAAGTTATTTTTTATTTAAATTAGATGATCGTTTGCATGGAATTGATATTATCTTGAAATAAGTGTAGTTGGAAGTTAAAAGTCATTAAAAGTTATAAAATAGCAAATTTATGTTCAATGAATATACAATATGACTCATTAAAATCAATGTTATATGTTCTACATATTTTAGTTGTATTAAAGTATATTAATACTTACTTCATTAAAACTTCATTTGAATTTTTATCTTTTAAAACATTTTAAATAAAATGTTTATTTATTTATTTTTGAATATTTCTTGTAAATACATAATTATTAATATACTATTAATACTTCATTTTTTGGTAGTAAAAGAAAATTTTATAAATACAAAATTGTTTCTTTTTATTGAAAATTTACAATTTCTCGAAAAAAAAAAAAAAAAAATATTTTGTTACACCAAAAAATAATTGATTTATTAAATAAATAACATACATTTCCTAAAAGCATTATAAATTAAATTATTAAGCAGTCAAAGCTTTAAAAGATTCATAATTATCAAAAACCAAAGAAAACTTTGCAGTACGCAAATACATACTCATTGAATCAACGAAGAAGAAAAAAACGAGAAGGCAAAAAGAAGTAAAAGGCGCAAGAGGCGAGGTATATCCTCGCTTTAACACACGCACACGCACACATATACATATACACAAACGCTCGGGCCCGCACGCACGTTTGCGGCACGCATACGTACACGGGCAGAACGAAGTCGCAGAAAGCGAGGCTCGTGCGATCTCATCAAGCCGGCGCGGGGTCACCGCATCCGCTTACGTCACACACATACACAGCGACCCGGTGACCCTGTCGAAGCCGCCGCCGCGGTATTAACATAACGATTTACAAGTGTAACGGCAGCCGCCACTTTTGCCGTATGCATAATATACCCTTACTCGCTGTGTGCGCTTTCCCCTCCTCCCTTATTCTCTCTGTCTCTCTTTATGTACGTGTATTCTATACACGTTTATGTATATGGTGAAATCGTCGCGCCTCTGCATGGATGCGCTTGAATGCGCACTTTAATGAGGTAGCCGTTTACAGAGTGATTTTTCGGCGTAAACGATTGGGAAGTTTGCTCTCATTTTTTTTTATATTATTTTCATCGACCGATACTTTAATGGACGAGGTTGGAATCTTTTTTTTTTCTCCGATGTCATGCTGCATTTTTTTTCTTTTCTTTTATTTTATTTTCGACGCTTTTTAATTACAGCGAATTGTATGGTAATATTTATTAAAAATTATGTATATTTATGCACATGTACGTAATTTTATCCACAGCAAGTATTTTTTGATTAAGGTAAAATTTTTGTACTCAAAAGTCAAATTATTCCAATTTTATTTGGAAATATACTTATTAATCGGTAAAATTTTTTAAATAGTTTGTAAGATGATTAAAAGTTTCATACAAATGTAGTTTAAAAGGTAATATGTGTAACTTTATAAATACATATTTTAACATATCATTTTCATTGATATTTAAAAAAATAAGCCTTCATATCAATGTCACATGCGTGATGATTGTGATTATTGTATATGATTGATGATAGTTAATTCTCATCGTTAGATTAATTATATAATGATTAAAATACGATATAAAAAAAATCTATAAGATCAATTATCAATATTAATAATGAGTTATAAAACTGCGATAAAAATGTATTTAAAGTATATTCTCGAAAAATTATATAAACTCTTGGCGATTCACTTTTATTAATAGAAAAATTAAATTAAGCAGAAAAATTAAAATATAGGACTGGAATTATAAAACGGCCAATGTTTTATTAATATTAAAATATATGATGTTATCATGTATAAATAAATTAATTACATTTTTCAAAATTAAAAACATTAATATTTATGATGCATATATTATTTTTAAACAATAAGAAGTCATTTATTAAACTATTTTACGTCAAAGTATAAATAAGTTGTTAATTAAAAGTAAATATAAAGAAAATGATTCAATGAAAAATGTTACGTTTCATTGAAGCACGTGTTTTATCCTTCGATTATATTAATGTTCAAACGGAACATTTTTTATATTTTACAGAGCTTTGACCATATGAAATTTAAATAAAATTATATTTAATAATTATTATCTTATTTTAGGAGGTAACATTTAATGCACTTAAAAAAAATTAAGTATTTGGAAAAACCATTATGAAACCGATTTCCGATAAAAAGAACCATATTGCATACTAAGTTAAGTATTATCGATATTTAAAAAAAAAAAGGCTTGATCTTTTAATTATTTTTCACCAATACGCATAAAATGTTTAGAATAAAACTAAAAATCCTTATGAAAAAAAATATTCGAAAATAACATTAGACGAACGAGAACGGCTAAGCAAGCCACATCGACAAAAACGTGGTCAAAGCAAATTTAGGTTATGCAAGTTTTTCACATTTTGTCAAACTTATTGAAACATAGAAAATCAAAATTCTAAAAAACAATAGTAAGAAATCGTTCTTACCTGCAAAATATGTAATAATAGATGAAAGCCCGCGCATGAATCAAGAAAATCCAGGAAGACCAAGATGAGTGGATGAAAGGCGCAGACGCTCGAGACGATTCCGTCGCGTGCGAGGAAGCGAGACCCCGCGAGTCCCCGCATGAGCCGAGCACATGTCGATCCGCGCGAACACATGTCTTCTTTCCAGCCGGCGTCTTCTTCCGTTTTCGAGCAGCGCCACCTGGAGCGCGCGAAAATGAGAGATATTGGGAAAGCTTACGATAAAAACGAAAGTTTGTACGCCGCTTATGATATTTGAACGATGAAAAATAATTTTTATCGAGATAATAGTTTTCGAGAGTTGCTTACCTGCGAGGAAGTTCATCTTGTAAGCCGGAAATGGAAGTGTCTAGGTGGTGGAGAGGGAGAATAATGCGGTTGACGACACCGGCGGTTATTTCTCATTTTGAAAATTATGACAGCGACATCTTTCAGTGACTTTAAAAAGCGTTTGCTCAACGACGCTTGTTATCTTCTCTATTGATAAGGCGTGCGTTTTTTTGTATTTGTTATCAACTGTCGGTATTAAAAAATTATCTATAATGCAAATTTTCATTTAAAAATATGTTGTATTAAATAAAAAAAAAAAATTGAATTGAATTAGGAATATTATAGATAAATATATAAAATTATACATTTTTCCATCAACTACAGTAATGTTTTTCATAAATAATTCAGTTACTTACTAATTAACAATTCATACTTTAAGAAACAGATTTTTAATAAAATTTATGCTTTAAAAATATTTCGATGAATTCTAAAATATGACATATTTTGAAAAATTATTTAAGATTAATTTTTTTTTTCTAATTTACAAGATAAATGTGTAAGCATATAATATTCATTTTACCACTTTAACATATATTTTAATTTTCTTTCTAATAGAAAACTTTTCTGTAAATTATTTCATGCAAAAATAGATGTTTTAAAATATGACTTAAATTTTAAAAACCACTTTAAGATAGTTTTTATGTATGCAACTTAAAATTTATATACAAGCTAAAAAGTATTACAATATGTGTAAATGAAATTCTAATTTTAAATTATCGAATGTATTCGACGTTTGAAAATATATCCTGGTAAAATTGATATTCTTAATCTTTAATTCGTAAAAATAAGGTTCTAAAAAGAAATCTTTAATTTATGTACAACAAGCGATGATCTTAATGAATTTTCATTTAAAATTTATTTACCAAACAAAAAATTAAATTTATAATATTCATTATTTGAATTAAAAATTTAATATAGGTTCATTCCATAAAAGTCAATTGCATCATGTAAGATCATTATTGTATCATTCCAAAAATACATATTTATCAAGTTAAATTTTAGAATACACAAATTAATTGTAAAGATAAAATATATAAAATGTATTTAATTACACAATGAAAAACATTATTGCATATCTTGTGTTATAAAGATAGAAAATTTGTGTGTCATATACAGAATTAGAATAGTAAAGAAATATATGAAGAAACTTTTGCATACTAGTACTTACCGACTTTTTAGTGCCTTATTTTTTGCATTGTCATCAACGATTTAACGATTGACGAATAAAAAATATTCATTCAAAATTTTTCGCTCGTTTTATAATAAGCTATAAAAATTAAACATTGCCGTAACGAATTAATACATATGCAAACGTATTTAAATTATATGAATAAAAAAAAAAAAAAAAATTACAAAAATTTAATGAATGTAAATTAACAAATAATAGAAAATCATTTTAATTTTAATGATTCAATCAATGGTATGATTGTATCCGTTATCAAAACAAAAAAATTTTAATTCAAATTTAAATTCTTTGATTTACATTCCAATATTAAAAAAAAAATGAACCTAACCGACAAACGAAACAGTCGAACATTGCAGAACATTAAAAACTAATAGTTAAACAAATGAAAAAAAATATATTTATATATATATATCGATAATATCAACGATAAAATCAGAAATTTCAAATTTTCTATTTACGTGACGTTACTTTACCATTTATTGTGATAATGACTAGCAGTGTCCCCGTGGCTTTCGTGCACTCGTGCTTCGTCCGTTAAACTTGCTTTTAATGTTTTTCTTTGACAAGTTCGTTCTCCCCTTTGCTGACACTACACCGGTGACATTTACGCTTTCGCTTATCGTATTTAATTCGACAAACTCGTAAACAAAAATTTTAACTTCTCGATGAAATTTATTTTATTTCCTCCCCTCAATTTGTTTTTCTTTTCCTCTTTTCTGTGTATCGTTGCTTTAAATTTTATATTAAATTTTGGTTAGCGTAAAGAAATTGTTATATATTTTTTTTTTTCACATATGGCTTTCATAATTAATTATAAGATAAAACGAAGTAAATTATTTTAGCATATTGCAATATATTATCACTGCATTAAAATAATAGATTCTATATATTGTTTTAGTTATTAAGAAGCTTATGAATGCACATGAGATTGTGAAACGTTATCTTTTAATATTCAACTTTATGATTACTTGCTCTAATAATAAACACTATACACTCACAGATCTTAGTCATTATTCATATGATTCATGTAACTAGTAATTATTTTATCTCTTTGTTCTCAATAATTTTTTAGCGACAGTTTCAGTTCTATTAACCACAAATATTTTTTAAATTGATACGACGAATAAAAGTTAAAATTAATATGTATTTTATTAAAGTAGCATACATCTTGAAAGAAATCTAACTCTAAAATCAAAGGCAAAAGAAAATAGCGATTGAAAAATTGAAGGTATAATCATTTCACATCGTAACTATACTGCTGTACGATTTGTTAATTATAACAGTATGACGCGTACGATTAAAGTAATACTATATTTCTCATCGCATTTTGGTAATTAAGAATATTAATTTTATTAATTAAGCTTGCAGTGTTACGTTTTAAGTAAAACGCAAAGCACACCGAGTAATTTATATTAACTGGCAAGGGAAAAATGCCAACTGCACGTTAAACGCGTTGCCATGATTTTTGAGGAAAAGTTAACTATCTATTTAATGCTATAAAATAGATGTGATTCTAAATTTAACGCAGTGGTGTAAAAATAATTCGACTTCTCTTAAGCATAATAAACGCGATGAATAAATAAAATGCTTATTAATTTCTCGATAGCTTAATCGCGCTATTGGCTGAAGAAATAGGACTGCCAGTGGTAAAATGCCGTGAATGTATTTGTTCATTTACTCTATTAACAATGTAAAGCCATTTAAAAATATATTATAAAAGTTTTGTTGAATTAAGTTTATCTATCGTAGACTTAAAAATTTTAAATTCACCGTATTAATAAATTTAATGTATCACATTTTAAATGATGATTTAAAGCAGTTAAGCGAGTCTTATATGTTTTTTAAACTTATTTTTCATTTAATTGCCTGTCTTGTCATATACATATTATGTAATATAATGACCGCTGCAAAATGATACGAAATATTGTGAACTTTGCAAATATTTTCTCCGAATATTTTACTTAAAATAAAATCAATAATATTGAAATATTTATTTATAAGTTTCTAAATTTAACATTTTTATTGTATTGATGTAAAAATTACATTTTGAATAAAAGTAGATTGTTTTTATAAATAAACTATAAATTAAAAATTAATCTCTAATCAATATTTAAAATTTAAGAATACAGTTATAATTTAAATTCTTGAAAAAAAAAAAAAAAAAAAAAAAATTAATAATGTTTAATATTCAAAATAAATTTTAAATACTTAATCATAACGTCAGATGAGTAGTTACTGACTGAAGTGCCACTTTTGGAACGATGATCGTAAGATGAAATATTCTCTGGATTGTCTATTCATTAAAATGCGACATTGTTCTTATAAATTGTTGCTCAAGTTTGCAGCTTGAAAATCGCCACTTAAGGGTTAAATGTTTAAAAAAAAATGTAAAGGAAGAAAATACCGTTGCTCGCCTCGATAGCACGCAAAGATACTATACATATCTGGCTAATGCGTTTCGTGTCCAAAACATTTGCATGTAGAAATTTAATATCGAAGTACGTCACACGTAACGTAATATGAAATGCGATGTGTGTATGTTTACAATGCAATTTTAGTATATATGGATTTTGATTACCGCAATAATTACTACTTGGTACAAATGTGCAATGCGTGGGCTTGTGGAAAAGATACACGTGTATGCATAACGTGAGTTTTATTTAAAAAAAAATAGAAGCACAACCAAACTATAAATATATATATATACATGCATATAAATGGCGCGCAAACTTCAGCAACACAAAGTGCAGCAGTGTTGGCATTTCACATATATAGCTCTATTGTATGCATCCCCTTTCAATAATAATAAAAGATCTATTACATATATAAGTATATACATGCGTGCATGCACATAAAATTCCAATGCATTTGCAGCCTACATGAAAAATTCGTTGTCGTCGTCGTCGTCGCTGTAACGTCGTGGTCTATGAGTGTAATAGAAAGAGATAATTTGCACTTTCGTCTACTCTCACTCTCGGCACATACGTACATATACGTATTTAGTGTGGCTGTACTTACACCTATGTACAAGATTGTATGTTCGTCTATCCGTATTCAATACAACGTAACTCAAAGTATGAGTTTGAAGTCGCGGGCAACTTCTTTAATTCAGTATTGTGACGGTAAAAAATAATCGAAAATAATTTTTGGGTACTTCTTATCGTTTAAAATTTAATTTTTTCATTTTCAATTTTGCAATTTTTAAAAATGCAATATATATATATATATATATATATATATATATATAAATTATATTCAATATTTCCCAATAAAATAAACTGCCATTTAAATTATTTTGGATTTGCTTACATTTTAAAGAAGAAATGGTTCTAAAATTGTTTTATGATTATAGTAATTGGTATCAAAAACTAATCGATTTGTATTATTAAAAAAATTAATAAATTTTTTAAAAACATTAGCATTTAAAAAAAGATGTATTTTATTTTTTATACCTAAAATCATTAATTTTATGTATACATATATACTTTATTCATTCTTAGATATACTATTTTAAACAAGTGTTTTTTTTACTTAAAATTTTTTTCAAGAAAGTTTAAAATGGAACAAACAAAAGTAAAATATTCTTATAAAACAAACGATAAAAAGGAGGAATAAAATTACATGTGCATGTATAATTGTTACGTTGTTTTTGAATATAAATTTTTTCTCGAGAAAAACTTCACAAACTTATAGAATCGAATGAAGTCGTTTGAAAAATAACTTCCAAACTCGTCTCGAGTTTGTCATTCGACAGTCAATTTACGTCTGGAGCCGTGTCGCCGCGCCGGGAGAAATCGTGTTCGCGCACGTTTTCACACACACGCTACACATGCACACATAAACGTACACACATGCTCAATAACCATTCGGTCTCGCGACTTGTGCTTGCCACCGCCGACTGCAGCTGAAAGAGGGAGAGAGATGGACGGCATAAAAGCGAGAGAGAGAAAGAACTAGCGAGCGCGCGCGCTGGTATCGCCATCGCGTGTATATCGTGTGTCGATCGGCGGCGCACACATCACATCGAGAAGCGAGCAAGCGACGGCTTGCTCTCGGCAATAAGAGAGATCTTCGAAAGGGGAAGAGAGACAGAAAGCGAGAGAGCGAGTGAGCGCGAAAGCGTTGGGAGTCCCAGGGCGAGCCAAGGATACAAACGGAGACCGTGAACAGACTTGGACAAGCTGCCACGGTGATCGAGGAAGTCCAAAATACTGAGTTAGGGTGAGTAGAGGGCCTTGAAAAGATAGGGCCAGGCTGAAATACGACGCGCCTGGCTAGCAGCTTCGGGGAGCTGGCCGACCTGCTTGTCCGTAAATTGTGCTGTACGCATGCGCTCAGGCGGGAGCTTTGAAAATTAATTTTAGTCGAAATTTCAGTTATTTTTTTAATTTCGCGACATTTATTCATTATTAATTACAAATTATATATTTACATATATAAAAATACACTTTTAATTTTGCAATCTTCAATAATTAATTAATTACACTGTAGACTTCATAGAACTTTAGACTTTTTTGTGTAGTTTCAAAGTATTAATGCATGTGCTAGTTCTTACATTATTTTATTTAATTTTCATAAATTAATCATTACCGGATTATATCATCTATGAATTCATTTGAGATTATTATTGCCATAAGTAATTACTTTTTTCTTAAATAGAAAATAAACTTGATATTTATAACTATTGAAATTAAATTTGTAAAGATTAACTTTTATTGAATCTATTACAAATATAAATTATTAAATTATAAATTTTAAATTAAAAGTAAAATTCCATATATATATTTATGTTAATTTTTATCAATTTTATCAAGAAAAAAATATTGCTGTCGAAAATAAATTTGACCTATTGTAATATAAAATTAAACTTCATTATCAATTTACTAAATTTTTTTATTCATTTTTAATTTAGCATTTCTTCAACTACAATGGAACGTCCTGCAAAAGTAGGAAGTACTAATAGAAAAGAAAATGAAAATAATAGTAAAGCACGAAGGATTTCCAATGCATCGCATAAAAAGTATAAACATGAAGAAAATAGACATTTTAAATTTGGTCGTAAACGTTTACAAAGTTTTACTAGTAATGGCAAGTTTTTTCCACCACATAAACGTAGAAAGAAAGAAGGTGCAATTATTCCTCCAACCAAATTCTTACTTGGCGGTAATATATGTGATCCTTTAAATTTAAATAGTATGCAAGATGAAGAAGTGAATAGAGCTATGAATGCAGTCACACCAAAATCAAGTCCCTTACCAACTCCAAAGCATAGAAAAGAAACAATTGAAGTTATTATACCACCGAATATATGTGATCCTTTAAATCTTATAAATTGTAATGACGATGCTGAGTATGAAAAACAACTTATATCTCCTATAAAAAAAAATTCTAAAAAGAGAAATAGAAAGCGAAAAAAAGCATGTAGTCCTGCAAAAGCTGAAATAAATGAAACGGCAGAAATCAAAGAATCAACTGTAGAAGAAACAAAAGTAGTAGAAAATATTGCAGAGAAAGATATAGTAGAACCTCAAAAGGCTACATCTCCATCAAAATCACCTCCACAAGAATCACAACAATCAAAAGTAGATACTCAACCTAAAGAAAAAGTAAAATTGCGATTAAAAGGTTTAGAAGAACCAAAAGACAAAAGATTAAGAAAAATAGATATAAAAGATAAGATTGTTAGTCCTGTTATACCTCAACCTGGTGCATGGAAACCTCGATTACAACATCGACCAAATCAAGACAAAAAGAAAAAAGCACATCCGTTGCCAAGCTTTAAAAGTAAAAATGCAAGGTTTCAGTATGGTAATTATAATAGGTATTATGGCTACAGAAATTTACATCATGATGTAGATCCAAGGCTAACTGTGTTCAGTCAAAGAAAAGAATTGTTTTATGCAAAAGATATTTTAGATATTGGTTGTAATATAGGTCACATTACATTATCTATTGCAAGAGATTTTGGAGCTCGTAGTGTTACTGGTATTGATATTGATAAAAAATTAATAAACATTGCTAGAAAAAATGTGAAGCATTATGTTAATTGCATTCAGTCTCCAGCAAGTACCGAAGATGGAGATCATACCGAGTATGATGCTAATTATTTTCCTATGTCTATGCTTATTAATTATGGACCTGTTGATATACCTGGTTTCACAAAGCATAATGATCATAAAGGTTTCCCATACAATGTTACATTTGTTCAGGTAATTATTTTTATGATTTCTTGTCTTATTTTGCATAAAATTGAAATTAATTATTTTTTTTAAACAATTGTAGATTAATTATTATTTATATTTCAATTTTTTAAATTCATTATATGTAATTAGTTATGCACTTAAAAAAAAATTAAAGCAGTGTTGTTAGAAATTTATATACTTTTATAAATTCATCGATTAAAACTCTTTTATAACTTATATAATTACAGGGAAATTATGTATTAGAAGATGATTCTCTTTTATCTTCAGAGCAGCCACAATTTGATACAATTCTTTGTTTATCAATCACTAAGTGGATTCATTTAAATTTTGGTGATGCTGGTCTAAAGCAAAGTTTCAAAAGGATGCATGCACAGCTTAGACCTGGAGGTGTTTTAATTCTTGAGCCACAAAATTGGAGCAGTTATACCAAAAAGAAATCACTAACTGTAAGAAAATATTTAATGTTTTTAATTTAATTGATAATAATTAATATTTATAATGTGCAATATTGTTTGAATTTTTGAAAGTCTCAAATCTAAATAAAATACTTAAAATACTTAAATTTTGAAACGTCTTAAATATTCAAATCATATAAAATTAATTTGACTCTGCATTTGCAACCACCTATAATGACTTTTTTTCTTTTACTTTCAGGAAAAAATCTATAAAAATTATCAGTCCATTGAGTTTCAACCATACAACTTTACACAGTATCTGCTATCATCGGAAGTAGGTTTTCGAAAATGTGAAGTAGTTTCGGTGCCGCCTCATCCCTCGAAGGGCTTCCAGAGGCCGATCTATCTCTATACCAAGGCTGATAACGCGAGTTCGACTACGACGACGGCGATAGTAACGCCGATGGTGACTGAAACCACGACGAGTTGCAGCAATACGAAGACGATGTCATCGGTACAGCGAAATGAGAGGAGACAAAGTCACGAACAGCAGGAGCACAATCGAAGAGAATACGAAAGAGAACTTTTTCCGATGGAAACGCGAAAAGAACCTTGGTTAGTAATTAGTTTTAGTTAACTAACGAGATTCTGTAAAACTCTTTACGCACTTGTTCATATAATCAACTTTATTAACAACTTTTTACTGTTTTAAAAAATTTTTATCTTATTTTTTAATTATTCTTATATTAAAAAGAAATATTTTCCGTAATATAATTTATTTGATTTTATTTGTTATAACAGGGAAACAGGTAATCTGTCAGAAACGAGTCAGCGCAGCGGTGAATCCCTCAGTCAGTACGAACAGTTGGAAAATGTGTACGCGCCGAGTGTGACGCCTTGTTACGACACTCCAATACACAACGTTGAAGGTATGGCGGCTCCCGACCCCGAGAAGATGTGTTATCTCGACGTGAAAATTGAACACGATCAACAGACGGACGGCAAACTCGAAGATGAAGACAACAACAGGAAGTCCATGGAGGAAAGTCAACAGCAAAGGCCGGAAACAGGCGAAAGCCAGGAAGACAATACGTGAACGATTACTAATAAAAAAGAACACTCGGTCGGTCGAAGCAAAATTAATATAAATGCCCGTTTTTACCACAAATAAATAAGAAAATTATGAAAAGTACTCATAACACATCAAGTCTTTCAAGTCTTAAAGAACCGTATTAAGTTGTTCAAGGAGTGTGAAAAGAACTGTTTTTTGAAGGACAAAGTTATTATAAATTAAATTTGTTATTTGTAAAAAAAGAAAAAAAAAACAAAACAAAAAAAATAAAAAAAAAAAATCAAAGATAAGAAGAAATGCATAAGTAAAGTTAGATTTTAGAAGATAAGAGAAAGTATCTTCGAGAGCAATTTTAGAACCCCTCGAGGTGAACGTCGTTTGTGCATTTGATAGACCGCAGTCTCGGAAATGGCTGCGCTGTACAAATGTACTTTTTTCATGTTCAATAAAAAAGAAAAAAAAAAAAAAAAAAAAAAAAAAGAAGATGAAGTTACTAGAGGACGAATATTTAATTGCACTGTAAAACAGCGAATAATAAAAAGGAAAAAAGCGATTATTCTAATCTTAAATGGTGAATTAATTTTTTCTTTTGATAAACCACTCATATTTTTTCGTATCCATCGTATTTTGCTTTATTTTGCAAGAATTTAAACATTCCTTGTGGACAAAGAGTCTGGCTGCCGACTACAATTCTCTATCTTTATTTGTTTATAATTTTTCTTTTATAATTTATGAGGTGCATCGTTGAGTTTTGTATGTATGTGAAGATTTATGCAACTTTGCGACGGTTTTTTTTTTTTGTTTTTGTTGTTTTTTTTTTTTTTTTTTTTTTTTTTTTTGTATTTTTTATGGACTACTTGCGTTGACCTGCAACAGCTTGTACATTTCTACGACTGAAAAATGTCTGCGTTCGTGAAAGAATAGAAATGAATTTATTTTTTACCTCTAAAGAAAAAAAATTCTTTCTTCAATCCATTCTTGTTTTATAAAACTACATTTTAAAATATATTACATAAGTAAATGAATCTTATATCATAAATTTTTATGCTTGAAATACAAAAACAATTTATAAAACAATCAAATTGAAGTTTTATAATTATTTTAACAAATATAATCAAGACTTAAAATTCATTCCTGTTCTTTATATCTTCAAAAAAAATGAGCGATGAAGAGCGCGGGCGAAATTGTTGTACTGCTGTAGTCTGTACGACTAATGAGAGTATTATGCTAATTTTCAAGGCTAGTATCAATATGCTTACGTTACTAACAAAACGAGGCGCCAGCGCCTCGCGTTTAAATATGTAATTTATCTTTTTCTTACTTCACAAGAGACAAAGTCACCCTAATATCTTTAAAAACCAGTTTTTTCATTTTTTCTTTTTGCAATGCTGGAAAAAGTACATGTATCTACGAGGCAAAACTTACATAATTTTGCATATTCATAAAATTATATAACTACTCCATTGTAAATATTATGATTGCAACATTTCATAATTCTATATATTTGCGTATAATTCTCATATTAATTATATAGATAATGAATATCATTATATACGACATTACAATACTGACATTTATGGCAGAGCCTATATCAGTTTTTTTTTTCAAAATTGCACTGCAAGTTAAATACAATTACAAAACATGAGTTTGTATACGGTATACAAGATCAAATGGTTAAGTTTTTACATGTATTTTGAAATTTTATGTTTAAAAGAGTACGCATAAATCTAATAATGGATAAGAGTTTTTTTCATTGCTGATTCAACTTTTTAATAAGTTTTTGTTGACTCGTTTTGAGTTTCATTTATTTAAAAAACATTCAATAAATTTAAGAAAAAAACTCTTATTGTATAAGTAAAATACTTCAATAGTAGAAAAGTATTACTAATCTATTATTTCAAGTTTTCATCACTAATTTGAAATAATTAAAAATCGATACGGTTTTTTATTGATTTTCTACTAATTAACTTATTTTAATTTAAATATTATATTACGATCTGGTTAAAAGTCATTATAATTTATTTTGAATACTCGTTAATTGCTGTAATGTGATTTATCCATTATTCTTTGAAAGTAAATAATTTATGTAAATATACATCATGAATAAATTATGTAGTACATTGATCTGTTCTTTCAGAGTCTTCTTTTTTTACTTCAAAAGTCATAATAAATTTCATTGGTTTTGAATATTACGTATCAATTTTCACTGTGAAATACGATGAATAATAGAATGATTCATCTGTGATTTCATAAATGTCATTGATTATTTAGAAACAATTTATTAATTACACATCCCTGTGAATAAGTCACTGGGTTCTTATACATGGAAAAGTATAAGTAACTTTGAAAATATAAAATCATTAAATTATTTTAATTATTCCTACTCTACCTTTGGATAAATATATTCACAGCTTCAATTGTTTATTCAACTAATACATAAAATCGATTAAAAATATAAAAATTGTATACATTATGTTGATATTTTTAAAGCTGCATATATATAAAATTCAGCAAAAATTTTAACTTATGTCTGTATATATATTTTATAAACGTGATTAAACTTTTTTCTGAATTTTCTAAATTTTGATATAGTTTTTCGCTTTTCATGTATTTTGGAAATGTTATTCACATCTCTTCAACAAAATTGCATGTATATATTTTTACGTCTAGTAAAAACTTCATGAAAACTCGCGCGCGTCTAAACTACAAAGAGGAAATATATAGAGTATACATTGTTTTCGTTAAAAATAAAAAATAAAAAAAAAAACGACTATTAGTCGATTTCGATAATGCTCCAACAACAAATACACAATCAATCTATCGATTTTTTATTTGCTAGTGACATTAGGGTGACCTTGCGCATTTATTTAAAATACATAACTTGAAAGATTCAAAAGAAACTTCGAATAACAGCGAGTGATAAACATTATTTTTGCTTTGTTTTCTTTTTCGTCGGGACAGCCTTGTAGCTCACAAATCGCGAAAAAGCTGTCCTTTACAAATGTGCGCATACATTTAGAGTACATATATATATATAATTGATATATCGTCGCGGTGTCATTCGGAGTTCCCCTAGTACAATCTCTTCGGTGGCAGACGAACGATGGCAGGAGTAGTGAGGGGTCACAAGGAGCAGGAGGAGGAGGAGCCGGAGAACTATGTATGTATACGTGTATTGTACTCATATGCATATATATATATATATAAGAACATACGGTAAACGTTCTTGCGCAATAGGCTTCGGTAGACAGAAATCCTTATACTTCGAGAAAAGTACATTCGAAGTGGATCCATAAATGTACCTATTAACGTATTTATAGGATATTTTATGTTTTAGTTCTATGTTTCTCTTTTCATTTAACGTTTAGTCTTTTAAAACCTAGCACAGCGTGATGTTTGAAATACAATTGTATTATTTCAAATATTACGTAATCATTCGAAAGTTTATTTTTATTTGCAAAATATATCGGTTTCAATTTTTGCGGCTTAACGACCCGTTCCTCATTTTGATACACTACAATGTTAATATTACAAGTTGACAATCACAAGTATTATTGACTTACTTTTTATTTTATTAATTTATATAGAGTTCTAAAAATTTCTTTTGTATGCTTTTTAATTATTTTTTTCATATTCATGCACAGTGATTCATTCTTAGTATAACATCGTACCCAATGATAAAATATTTTTTTGTTAATATTTAAAAATAGTGAGCATAACATAAACGGGATGTAAATAATGTAAATGATAAAATAACAAATGACTAGATTATTTCATAGTTCTACTTGTATAAAAACAAATCTTTGTTTTAAATTCTAAGATATTTATCGTTTTGAATTCTTAAAATATTTTGTTATTAATAACTTCCATTTTACATGATCTTATTCCGCCCAACCATTAATAATCTAAATCTTTATAAGATTATTTTTTAACAAAAGTTTGTTACGAAAAGTTTATGGTAAACGACATTCAAGAAAAGTATATTTAAATATTGCATTTGCAACGTAAGATGTTGCGTAAAAATTGTTATTCTTTACAAAAACAATTAACATTGATTAAGTTCATTCGGTTTGGTTGAATGGAAACATTTGGTTAATGTTATAAAAACGTTGTAAATCATGAGGAGTATGTAAGAAAGGTTGCATAAAAATTGTGTAAAACACTAAAATCACTATTGTTGATGTAAATTATCCAAAAATCGTTGTTTGGAATTCAGTAATCCGATTTTTTTTTCCATATACATAATTTCAATTTCTTACACTGTTATTAAAAATTCAAAAATGTTACTTCTCCCTCACATATCTTTAGTAATTTTAAAAAGAAATGTCTTACATTTTCGCAACATTAATAAAACATTTTCCATTCGAACGCGAAATTTCACGCGTTCACGAAAAACATTTTAAAAAAAATAGAAACAGCGATCGCGAAATTTCATTACGCGACCGCAACAACACGTTTCAAGAACAACAACATCGTCTCCCAGCTGATGTTTTTTTCATTTCACCATTTTATTCGGAGAAAAAAAAAAAAAAAAAAAAAAAAAAAAAAAAAAAAAAACAAACGATCGTATAACCGAAGAGCAAAAACGTTTACCGGGCACATATGTATACGGGGGAGGTGGGCGGAGTGGCGTCTAACTATTCGTCAACGAGTTCCCAGAGCATGAGGGCGGCGTCGGTACCGCCGACCGTAACGACGTTTTGGTCGTTGTAAAGGAAGCGCGCGCACGCCACCAGCGAACTGTAGACCTTCTCCTCGACGTATTCGGCCTTGGCGCTAGTACAGGGATAGCGGAAGAGCCTCAGGTAACCCTCGGCATCCCCGCTCACGAGCATGTCGTGAGCCGCCGAGCGGCTCGATGTTGTTACCACCGTCGTCAATGGGTAGTAACGATTGTTCCACATTCCTTAAATCATAATTTTTTATCTTGGTAAATTTGTTTTGGTTTTATTTTTTATGATCATTTTTTGAATATATTATCAAGGAAATAAATAAGAAAAAAAATGTTGTAAATTTGTAATTTAACTTACCAGACACTAAATATCCAACAGTACAATTGTGCGTATACCATTTAACATCTTTCATAATTAATGGACTCTTTTCCGAAGATAATGCTTTCACATCCCCTGTACAAAAATAATTTAATTATCAAGAAAAAATTCGAAAAATCGTTTCAAACTAAGAAAATGTGAAGAAAAAAAAAAAAAGAAGGAAATAGTTAACTTACAAAATACAAGATCATAGTCTTGAGTGACAGTTTGTAAGAAACGGCTGTCGGAGCTCCAATCGAGCTGTACAAGAGGTTGCGTGCCACGGATTTTATTGCTCTTTTTATAAGAGAAACCATCCCTCGATACTTTGAACAAATAAATGCTGCCGTTTTGCGAACCCATCGCTACCATCTCACCAGCTGCGACGTACGTCGATTGTTTTATTTATTTTATTTTCAATTATTTTTAACGATTATCGAGTATTACGAAACACGAACGACGATTTATGTAACGTATTATGTTTAAAAAACTTACTGGGATTGTAGCCGATGCAGGAAAGAGGCGAGCCGCATACTCTCAAAGTCGCAACGGCAGCACCGGTGTCCGCTGCGAGAACCAGAAGATGACCTTCTGAGGAACCAGCGGCCAGAGCCACGCCAAACGGATGGAAAGCGATGCAGATACACTCGAATCCAACCTTCAACGTAAATTACGATGCGGCAATTTATTACGGTTGTAAAGACTTTAATCGATCGGATGGTTTACTTGATCATTTGGGGCTTTTAATTTAAATTCAGTTATTGTTAGACGTAGAATATATTTTGCAAAAGAAATTTTACGATTAAATTAATAGTTTTATTTATTTTTATGAATAATTTTAAATAAATTTTAATTTTATAATTTAATAAAGTGGATGATTATATATAATGATAGTATAATCATAAAAAAAAAAAAAAATTATTGCGTATTACGTAATTTCAACATAGAATTCTAATTAACAAAAAACACAAAGAGTATGAAATAACAAACGCATACCTGCGTGGTCCAGAGCAATTTGTGCCGCCTCCAAAGGGCAATATTCTTGTCGTGACCAGCGGTAGCGAAGACCTCGTCGTCTGGGTGTACGGCGAGACCCCACAATTGTCTTCCGTGACCGAAAACCACTTGATTAAAACGTCGCTGCAGCGAGCCCTCGAGGATATTGTTACGAGTCGTGCCGACGTAGATGTTACCGTCGTTTCTGCCAGGTCGCTGGGGATAGATACTTCGCACTCCGCCCGCTGATTCTGGCAGCTGTGGATGTAGACGAGAGATGAATCGATTGGTTTACCCATTCGCGCGAGTGAGCTTTGTGTTTAATTTTATTTCGGCGTGCAAGTACGTAAAAAAAAAATATACCTTTACATTAACAATATTTATTTCACGTTCAAGAAGAAATAATTAGTCGTATCAAACTCTACGCCAATATATTATCGATTAAAACTATATATAGCCCTGATAACATACGCAAACCTTATAGATATTATTACACAGTTATACCTTTGTGTCGGTGATGCGTTTATAATTTTGAAGCGAATCCCAAGCAGCGATCTTTCGATCCTTTTCACCGCCCGATAACAGCGTACCCTCGGACAGCATTACCAACGAGCTTATACCCTTGTTGTGCGCCTCGAATTCCATTCTGATAAAGTAGGCGCCGTCGGCGTCCACCGAGTACACCGTAATGAATCCGTCGCTGTCCGCCGTTACGACGTCGCCGTCTTGCTCGAATTGAATGCTCGTCACGTGCGTTCTTGACGGCTGATGAATTAATCAAACGATACGTGGATACTTTATTATCTTGTTAAAATTTGCACGATTTTTTTTTTTTTCTTTCTTTCTTTCTTTCTTTTTTTTTACCGAGATAATCGGCGAGTCAAAGTCTCGCAAATAAATAAGAATAAATTTAATTGAAATTGAATAAGATTGATTTACAAAGTCGAGATTTGCTCTTTGATACGAGTTTTTCCTTGCGCCGCGGATTGTTTAAATTACACAAATATGTAGAATCAATGGAAATGTGTGTTCGAATTTTACATAATTTAAAACAGAGGTGATGTGAAGGATAAAAATTTAATTAGCATATAAAACGAATAAAATTTCGTATTCGTTTATGAATAATTTATTTTATAAATAAAAACGATTTTTATTTTATTTTTCAATCATTATCGTGTCATTAATTATAAAATTAAAAAATTTGCGCACTTTCGTATTCATATATTTATAAAGCACTTAATTTCTTTGCTATCGATTAGTCTCTCAATGCAGATGAAGCAAAGCCCAACAATTTTTCAACAAATCGTAAAAATAAATGTATACGCATAAAAAATATACATACACATCTTTGATAAACTTACAGGTTTGATGATATCGGTCCTTTCGAAAAAGCCGTCTTTTCTGCGATTCCAAAACGTCAAGTGCCCCTTGCCGTGAGTTATAAGTAGATTGTCATCCAATGGGTGAAAAGCCGCTCCCGTCAAGTCCTCTTGCAGCGTCTGGAATTAAATCAATATATATAATTCGATCTAACGTTATTATGATTAAAGAGTATGTACATAGGATTCGGCTGGTGAACATACAGCAACTTTGCCAAGCAAGTGTCCCCACTGCCATTGCCAAACCGAAAGTATAGCCTCTCTGCCCGCGTCGACTACCAGAACGTAACTTCCGCCGTTCTGTTAACAATAATAATAATAATAATCAATAGACGATTGTTAAAGATTGTAATACCGAACAATTATTAATAAAAAGCTGAAGATGTACCAATTGTGAAAAAGCCAGAGCAGAGACGCCCATTTGAAATTCCGTCATACCGAAAACGTAAAGAGTGAGTAAAGTTTCGGTCGACCAGATTCTTACGTGCGGTTGAGCTTTTCTGTGTCGACCGGCTCGTTGACCGGACGCGACGAGTTCTCTGCTTGGATGAACCTGTTAATGTAATATTGCATGCAATAATTAATTTAATATTAACTTTTTTTTTTTTTTTTTTTTTTTTTATAAACGATCGATTATAATTTCAATGATTCAAAAAATATTACATCTTAATACTCGATTTAATTGAATATTTTTTTTTATGTAAAAATATAAATATAACAAACCCACCTCCATGCAGGTAATATCCTCGGTATGCCCAACGTAATGTCGCTGGGAGTTCTCCTCGCGATCGTAAAGGACGGCGACCGCTGCGACGTAATAAAGTAACTCGCCGCTCGGCAATACCCATAAATTTCTGCGTGTATCGGTACCCCGATAACCGTAAACCCACTCGAGGGAGAGTTTCTTATCCGGCGGGGAATTGTCCACCGGTGGTAGATGCGACGGCGGATAAAACGAGCGTCTCAAGCCGCGGATCGTCACTCGTGCCGGCTCTTCTCTCAATACCTCGACGACGCTGTAGTCTACGAGGATAGATAGATGGTCGTTTTGTTTAATCACGATGATAATTCAAAAATGATTAAAAAAAAAAAAAAAAAAAAAAAAAGACGAAATAATTTTTCCTCACCGTTGACTCTGACGACCTCGGACTCGGGCGCATAAAGGGCGCGAGGTCTGCTCTTGCTGCGGGCTCTGCGCTGTCGGCTGACGTCCTCGACGAGGGCGGGCGGACCACGGGATCTCGAGCGTCGCGCCGGCGAGCCGATCGCCGATGCCATGCCCGCGACGCTGCTACCGGTACCGAGGTAAAACGTATCCACGTCCGCGAATTCGTTGCGCAGCTGCGAGAAGCTCCGCACCTGAGGATACGTCGTTCGATTCGTATTTTGAATTTGGTTGTCATTGATTTGGATTTTATGATTTTGTTTCGATTTTTAGAGATGCTCGATTTGGTTGCGATAAGATGGAATCGGTTTGTGTATTTCTCAAAATGGTTACTTGTGGTGTATTTATAAATTTTTACACTAAAGAGTGTTTTAAACATTATTTAATAGATTTAAGATAACTTAATAACATCAAAGTATCTTTGAATCGATCAAATAATGAAGACAACAAAATAGTTAAAAAACCGATAAATATTGAAACGCAATTGTCGTTACGTCGAAAAAAGAATATTCTATTTAAAAAATGTTTCGATGACGTATGCGCAATATCCTCGCGGAAATTTTAATATTTAAATTGAATAAAAATACGGGTATCCTCCGACAAATTATATGCAAAATCTTTCATATATAAGTATAATCTACGTATACACCCGGGAAAAAAGAATAGATACAAGTGAGTGGGCGCAACACGAAGTTGAAAAAAAAAAAAGAGAAGACAATAAAAAAACGTAATTCGAAGGGCAAGAGTTTAAAAACGTGTAGGCGTAAATACACATACACACACACATACACGTGCACAAACACACACGTCTACCCAAACGAGCGTCGACGACGAATTATTAAGATCTACGAAAATTGCTCCCTTAAAGGAGAGAGAAAAGGGAACCGTTCGTCCCTCGCTAAAATTTGAAATTCATATGCGGTCGTGACCTGAAAAGATGCCATATATGCTTTTATAATATATTTGAAGAAGGAGAAAGAGAGAG
>OX465095.1:65614121-65790730 GCA_949987625.1 Chalcis sispes
GTATTTAATACTTTCCTGTGAATAGTTATAATCGAAATAACTTTCAAATATTTAAAATCGTTTAACACAAAAAAAAAAAAAAAAAAAAAAATGAAAAAAAAAGTCAATCCTAGCTAATAATCTCATTAATAAAAAACTATAACGACCCTTTACCCCTATAAGCGCATACACGAAATCAAGCTCCAGAGGATAACGAACAAATAGTTCCACGCTCGGTAGACGAGGCAACGAATGCGACTCGGATTTCGAGGTCGAGTGCGTCCTAATGTAGGGGGAGAACGCATGAGTACGAGAGAGAGAGAGAAACAGAGAGAGAGAGAGAGAGAGAACACGAGGGCGAGAGGGCGAGAAGTGATTTGGATGCGGAGTCTAGCCTAGATTACATACCGGTGCTCGCCTCTCGATTCTCGTTCCACTTTGGCCGTCGCTAGCCCAGTTAAGAAAGACTTATGTTCACTTTGAGGAAGTAGAATTGAAATAACACCTCGTGGATAAAGTTTTTATCGAGGCGCGTATCGAGATTCTGTGCGCGTGTGTGTGTGTGTACACATTTTATGTATACGTGCGCGAGCGCGTTGATGAATAATGTCGTGAAATTATTTCTACTTGTGTGTTAGTAGGGCGAACTACGAGAATTTTTTCATTTTTCTTTTCTTCTTTTCTTTAGCTTGAGTTAATAGGTGGAATATGGGTTAGGATAAGCGAAAGAACAAAAACATGATCGAGGTCGAGTTAGAATGGAAGATTTTTAATATTTAGATGTGTTATAAATTTGAATTTATGATGACGGGTCGAAAATGAAAATGTGAAAATTATTTTTTCAAAATTAAGAAACTTTTGATTTTTTATTTCGTGCGATCGTCGTTGAACGAAGTATTTTAATTTAATTTTTGTGGTAATTTTATCAAAATATGTGAAAAATTTTTCAATTTAATGATATAAAAAATGCCGCCTGCGTTAAAATACACAAAATTGTATAGATTTCATAAAAAAAAAAAAAAAAAAAAAAAAAAAAAAAAAACTATCAAAATGCGTTCAATCAAATCCCGAATGAACCGATACGTTAAAATTTCTCCAACGGCAAATGCGAATAATGCGAGAACGAAGCTAATGAAATAATTGCGACGCGTATACCAAGTTACGAAATACCTCGCAAACAAATGGCAAAAAAAATTCATCCTCGTAACTCAATAACAGCACAATTGAATTAATTGCAATCGGCAATAATCCGATAAGGAAGAATATAACGAAATATCTCGTTAATCATCCGAAAGGGATCATCGTCGTATAATCAAAGCGCTGAAGCAGTAACGCGTTATATATATACATATAAAAAAAAAAAAAAAAAAAAAAAAAAAAAAAGTTTTTATAATTAAATAAATAAAAATGAGAAAGACAAGCGCTGAGCTATACACATAGACTTGATCTTGCTAAGCCGTAAACTAACTAATAACCTTCCAGGTTCGCCACCTGCGAGCTTCCCTCCCGAATAGGGGTACCTGCATCATGTCGGCGGGCAGCGATATAACTTCGAACGAGTCGCTCATCAACACGACGAAAGCTTCCCTTCCGAGTTGACCTTCCTCCTCTTCGTCCTCCTCTTCTTCTTCCTCCTCCTCCTCCTCTTCCTCTTCCAAATCGTTCTCTTCTTCTTCCTCCCGACGCTCTTCTTCTTCTTCTTCTTCTTCTTCCACCGCCTCCTCTTCCGCTGGCAAATACGTCGAGGCTATCGCGTTACGTCGTTGCCCCAGCACCGATGGCTTGCCGCCGCTTATTATTCTCCTTCTTCGTTGATCACGTCGACGTCTATCGAGCGATACCGATTGCTCAAAGTCGACCTCCGGGCCCGAATCCGAGCGGCAAGACGAACTCGCCGACGACTCAATGGTTGACGGAATTAACTCCTCTCTACGTGCTACGTTTGCGGTCCTTTATTTTCTTTCTTTCTTTTTTACGGCTTTCTTTGAAATACGAGATTTTCTTTGGCGTTGTCGTTAGAATTTTCGTGATGGGGATTCGTAGTTGCGAGTTATCGTACCTTTTTTTTTTTTTTTAGTAAGATATATGTTTATTTTATTTAATTTGTAATTTTCGACGATCGTTAATTTATAACGTTAAAAAAAAAAAAAAAAAAAAAAAAAAATTCTTTCAATATTGACAAAATTCTAATTTTTTTTTTTTTTTTATGGAATTGTAATTGAATCAAACATAACTATTATTTTTCTTTTGCGAGGAATAAGTTGCTTGATTTTGTTCTTTTTTTTTTCATGTTTCAAAGATAATCAAATATTCGATTTATTTAAAATAATCGAAAATGAAAAGTTATAATATTTTATTATCGATAATGATTCTTCTTTTTTATACATAAAATACTAAAATCAGAGTCGTTTTAAAATTCGATCGTCGATCACGACTTAGTTTAACATCTGAACCGGGAGACTTTAATGCTTGCATCGACCGACCATAATGAAAATACTTAAATTATTTTATTAAAAATTAAACTAATTTTATTCATATAAACGTAATGATTTTAATTTACTTTAGCGTATAAATTTAAATGTTTAATGACGATATCGATTACAAAAGCAACTTTAACAAACGTACGTTTTACAAATATGCGCAGTTGACGATTAAAATATATTTTTATTGTAAATTATTTAAACATCGTTTAAAAATAATCGAGATTATTAAATTAGACAACTGCCTAATGCAAATAATTGTGAAATAAAGATAAAAAAAAAAAAAAAACAACCAAGCAATTAACGGCCTCGGCTTATATCACGGCAAAAGCAACAGATTCTGATTTTAATCTTTAAACCATTCATACCTCTATACAGTTAAGACTCGCTTCCTCGTTCACTTAAAGGATTGCGCGACGAGCATCGCAGTAAGACATCCTAATCGGAAACTTCCTTTTTTCAACGATATCACCGTTCGATGTAAAATATCTTTAATCTTTTTGATTATTTCTTGATCCGATCGAGCAACGATATCCTCATCTAAAAAAATTCACCAAACTCCACGGGCTTTGTATTTACCGACCAACCAGTCGATTTCTTTCGAATTCCTCTTCATTAACCGTTTATCTACGTCCACTTTGGCATTCGTCGATCGACGAATTATTACAACCCGCAAATAAACGCGTGATAGTCTTTAAAAATGTGAAACATAAAACCATAAACTGTTCAAACGCGACGATCTTTGTATTATTAACGAAGATAACGAAAGCGAAAAAAAAAAAAAAAAAAAAAAAAAATTAAAAATAATGAAACACAAAATAAAACAAAATACGCACGCTCGTCCCGATATATCTTGTACTTCACTATTATATTTATCTCTCTCTCTCTCACACAATATCGAGACGCTCTTCAACGAGAGAAAGAGAAAGAGAGAGGTAGCGAGAGAGATAGAGAGAAAGAAAAATAGAGATGGGTCAGAACGAAGCGGTGGTCCTCGATCGACTAGAAGAGAGAGAGTCGTGTGGAGTAAGCGGACGCAAAGCCTCCTCACCGAAAGTCGGACGCGCGCCGTCGCGCGACGTACCTTTTCCAGCCCCGAAAGGGGGTCGGTCAAAGACGACGAGAGTCCAAAGGTAGGAGGAGGACGGAAGAATATCTCGAACGCTGACCGACAGAGAAAGAGAAAGAGAGAGAGAGAGAGAGAGAGAAAAGAGGCCATTCGAGCTTTCAACTACCCCCGCTGACCGATCCTTGGGATACTCTCTCGCTCTACCTGGCTGATCTATACCCACCTACTTATACATCCCTCCTTTTCTCTTTCTCTCTCTCTCTCTCTCTCTCTCTCTCTCTCTCTCTCTGTCGTCATGCTCGCACGTACGTACACACATCTCCCTCTCCTCGAGTTTATACGAGATTTCTCCTTCTCCTTCTCCCACACAGTCCTTTCTTTCTCTCTCTCTCTCTCTCTCTCTCTCTCTCTCTCTCTCTCTCTCTTCTTTCTCTGTTTCTACAACTACCGCCACTACGCGATTTTCGACTTCAAGGCCAAGCTCGACGCTGGCCTTTTTTTTTTTTTTTTATCTTTCTCTCTTTAGGCTGCATTAACGTGAAGTGTGTCTTTGCCGAGCTTTTTTTTTTTCTTTTATTTTTCTCCCGCGGCTTTTTAAAAACGCGAGCGTTTACGCTATTTCGACGCGTGCATGCACGTATACATGTATACACATTTAATTTATGCATCTCTTGTTTAGGAGAATCGGTTTATTTGCATTTTATGAGGGGCTCAAATTGTCTGGTAATTGTTTTCCTTCATTATCGCGATATCAAGTTTAAATATATTTAACATAATGTTGAATTTTGAAAATACCGGAACGCGCGAGATCTCGCAATGTTTTGTGTCAAGGTTTTTACAAACATTAATTTTGAAGGTATTTTATATTATGCAAGTGTAATTAATTGGATGAGAATACGTGTATGATTTATCGTTTCGAGGAAAGAAGAAAAAAAAAAAAAAAAAAAAAAAAGAAAGAAAAAAAACACACGAGAACGTATAAATTGTAAATTTATCATTGAAGGTATACATCAAATTTATAAAAATAGTACAATAAAAACTTTTAACTCTCGAGTTGTACTCGATAAATGTCGACGAAGGCTTTTTTTATAAATAAAATTTATTTTTACTTTTAAATTAAAAAAATGATTAACCTAATTATACGATACATTAAACTGTTTCGCGATCGGTATAATTTACAATACCATCAAAACAACACGAGAAAATCTAGTTTTTCGTACATTAAGATTATTAGTCTGGATAAACCCTTACACGATCTACTTAAAAACGATTTTCTATTTGTACAATGTGTTAGCGATATAAAATACGCGGTATGATTAAAAATTTATGAAATTGAGCTAAGAAATATTGACTGTATTGCGGATTGAATGTAAAATTTAACGATGAAAAATATTTAATTATAATTTTGGCGTGCTTAGTTGTTTAAATGATGATATTTTTAAGAAGTTAATTATAAATTTTATTGCGATATATTTAAAACGAAACAATTAATCATTGAACTAAAAAACAAGGGTAACGTGTGTAGAATAAAAAAAATCCTTCTTACGTCACGGAAAAAAGAAAAAAAAAAAAAAAAAAATTACACGAAATCATAAAGACTCGATTAAACGATCTCGTAAATTCTTTCGCTCCTTAGGGTGCGACTAAGTCTATACTCGACGATTTGTCCGTCCGACGCAAGTCTGTCTCTGTTTCTCGCACACAGAGAGAACGTGACTCGTTCGACGTATACCGCATGACGCGCCTCCGTGCGTCCAGGACACGAGTCGGTGTGGTTTATAGAGCTAGCGACCCGATTATACATGCTAATGGACTCGGAGAGACTCGCCTCTGTCTTCATTTTCGTGGTGTATGCGTGAACACAAACAAACAAACACATACACACACACATATACAGACGGATATAGATAAGGACACACGGTAACTCAGCGCGTAAATCCGATGCTTCGATTCGACGCGCGTTCTAGAATGATCTTGCTTTTGCTGTGTGTACCTATGTGTTTTGGTTGCTTGTAAGCTAGATTTGTATTAGCGTTCTTCCTGACTATTAATCGTTTACGCGCTATGATGAGCGATTTGTTTATCTATCCATCCTTTTTTTTTCTTGCCAATAAAAAAAAAACTTTATTTTAATCCGCTTTGATTTAAATTTTTTTAATTTAAAGTGCATAAATAACTTTATACGATAAACGATAGAATATACAACACGTTCGATGTACTTTTTGCGCGGTGATTAAAAAAAAAAAAAAAGAAAAAAAAAAAAAATTACGGTATTATTCTTTCATATGATAAAATTATAAGTCATTATTTTTCGAGTTAACCGTACATGCGTTAATCTCGCTTGTGCTCTACTTTAACAATCTTGTGTACGTGTATACTTTACAGGTGGTTATAACAATTTTAATCTACATTGTTCTGCGTATAATCATTTTCGCGAACATTTTGTGTAAATAATTATTTAAACACGACGTAACGTTGTTTGATCGTTTTGCCGTACATGTGTAAGAAAAATTATGAAAAAGAGAAAGAAAGAAAAAAAAAAAACCGTGTATCGTTTAAAATTTTTATTCTATACAAATACGAATAATTTATAAAGATAATAATAATATTTTAAAAGTTACGCATTACATGATGAACTTTTGTCTTTGAAAAAAAAAAAAATCGATAAAAATAAATTTTAAAACTTCATTCCCAAGCTATAAATTAATATACATTGGTAAAAATATTAGTATCAAACATCTTTTATTCAACGAATTCTTTATCAAACATCGAAATACTTTTCAAGCCTCAAGGAAAATTTTCTTTTTTATTCTTTTGAAAAGTTTAACTTAAAAAAAAAAAAAAATCAGCTAGTCATAGCATCAAGGTAAAACGAATGCAACGAAAATTTAACTTTTGATCGATGAGAAATGCATGTTACGATAACATACTATACATATAGATACGACGTGAGGTAAAAAATGACGATAAATCGTTTGAAAGATGTATACCGAAGTTAATAATGCACCAAATGCCAGGTAGATTATGAGATATTCGTGCAATTCGATACTCAAAAGATTGGTTGATTTGGGATCGGCCGTTTATCAATCCTTTTTATTCGATTAGTTTAACGGGTTACCCCCACTTGCGACTTTGAAAAAATCGATTTTTTGTTAATTGCATTTTTTTTGAAGTATAAGTATCTGAGAATATGACCTGGAAATTTCAAGTCGATCCGAACAAAATTGACTGAGATACGAGCGTTGAAAGAGAAGAATCCGTTGTGTAAACAACCGGCAATTAAAACTTTAAACGCGTTTTTCTCAAAATGGCATTTCTGAAGTCGGTGACCAAGATTACTCAAACACTAATGAACCGATCTTCTTGAAATTTTGCAGGCTTATTTAATACATAAAAATGTAGTCTTTAATCGTTCGATTTTTCGTTAGAATCGAACCATTAACTTTGACTGTCCGCCATTTTGTGAAAAATGAATTTTTTTTTAAATCCTTCGATTAAAGACTAGTTTATACTTATATTTACCTAAATCTATTCACATTTTTTGTTTCAAATGATCCACTTCGCCGCAATGTTGGTCACCGCAAACCGTATAAATAAAAATTACACTACACTATTTCATTGGCGGCCATTTGCCACTTAACAATGTAATATTTTGCAATAAAAAAATTCCTTAAAGTTCTTCAAGATGTATTCTTTAAGATGATATAATAATCGTTTAAAAAAGTTTTGTAGTTTTCTTTAAGAGGGGAAATCATAGTAAAATTTTCAATTTTTCGAAAAAAATTTTTTTCGCCTAAAAGGTGCTTTGGGGTCTTAAAAATAATATACCAAATGATGGAACACGGCAAAAGTGTCCGAGTGCTCAAATTTTTCATTCTGCGGTAACGCCACTCAGGTATGCTCCGAGCGCCTTAAAACTTTAAACGCGTTTTTCTCGAAACCACTTTTTTTGAGCTCGCCGAAGACATAACTCAAGCAAATCTTTACCGATCGACTTGAAATTTTGACAGTAGCTTTGAAATATCTTTCTCCACGGAGCTACGTAGGATTTTTTATTTTATATGGCTTAATTTTTTTTATCGAAGATTTGATGGCATTTTTTTTTGTTAAAAATTTAACTTTATTTTCAAACATGCACCATTTTGTGAAAAATCAATACATCAAAAAAATCCTACGTAGCTCGCTAGCTGTTGTTATATGAAAACTAAAAAATTTTGGTTTTCTCTTCCAGGTCAAAAATTAAGGAGTCTACGTCTTCGGCCATCGACACGCTTTCAAAAATAGGCGCCTTGGGGCATATGCTGCGCAGCCGCCATTTTTAAATATTTTTTATTGAAAAAATTACATTTTGTACTTTTTTAGTATTGCTATAAAACCTACTTTACAGATTTTCGATTGATACTTTTATTCAGCTAAAATTAATTCCCGACAATATGCCTATTTTTTTGTGTGCTACTGTGATTTCCCGCCTTAAAAAAATTCATGAAAAAGGCCTTTTTTGTTGAGCTACAACTGGGGGTAACCCCTTAATAAGTTGCTACCGCCGGCAAAATTTGGCTTTAAGCTCGTTAGACGTTTTGAGTCTTGGATACTTTATTATATCAGAGCGGAAGTGTTCGAGTAGGAGATTTTTTATGGCGTGTCGCTTTTTTCTCTCTCCCCCCCCCCTCATCCCTTACAAACCATTCGGCACGAAATTTTCGTCGTAGACGATAAAGAGAAAGAGAGTTTTGAAGGGAGTTTCTCGAAGGGCGAATGGGTGTGCCGTATAAATCGATCCTTGTGGAACGAAGGATGATCGTCTCGTTAATCAACGTCGATTAGCATTTGCGACCGTGCGCTGCGGCTAAACCTGCTTTTTCTTTTTTCTTTTTTCTTTTTTCTTTCTTTCTTCGTTTAATTTTCGTAGTATCGAGAAGGTAAAATTACGCGCGTAGTGGTAAAATCAGAGATACGTCGAGACGTTGATTATTGTTGGGAATACGTAATCTTGAGGGATGGTTACAAATAATTTTTTTTTTTTTTTTTTAAAGAAAGTTCGAAAAGATGACGACCTTTGTTGTTGTTTTTTTTGTTTTTTTCTAATCAAAGTTAGTGCTTTTCGATGAATTTTCTTAATAAGTCGTTTAATTTTATTTTAAAAATTTACGTAAAATTCGACGTATAAAGCGCGTTAAATAAAGTACAAATCGTTGATACCATCGTTATTTTTCAATGAACAACTTAAACATAAAACTATCCAATCATATCTATATACTTTTCATAAATTTTCAAAATCCGGTAATGATTAAAGCGTTCAACAATGCAGACGAAATGACGGCTTAAAGCGATTTTAAACGAAGAAATTTCAATATTACACGAGAGCCACGTGATAAATGATGCTTTTCGACCGTACGTAAGAATAATTATTTTTGATACGTAGGTTGTGTGCACGTGCGCTAGAAAATGTTTGACGTCATAGAAACTTTTGAATTTATTTTAAAGGGCTCGAGAAATTGCTCATGCTATATTCGACTTTTATTTTTTCTCTTTTTTTATTTTCAATTTGCGAATTTTTTGTTATTCATAAGCTATACTATATATGCGTAAAATAGATAAGTGTACCTAATTGATGTTTAATTTATGTAAACGTTTTTAACGGCTTTAAATCATCGTAATTATATAATATTTCGTATAAATGATTTACGCGTAAGTGAAATGACTTGTTGTTGTTCGCGTTTTTACGAAAATTTACGATTTTAACCTATCGTAAAAAAAGTGAGTTCGTTAAAGCGATAATGTTATGAATTGTTTTTTATTAGCTTATAATTACTCGAATTAATTTTTTTAATTTCTTTATTCTAACGAATTATTACAAACATTCGTTTGTTTTGCATGTAGCAAGTAATAATAAAAAAAAAAAAAAAAAAAAAAAAAAAAAAAAATTTTATTCATCTACTATCTTCAGTTACCTTTTTTATAATGTAAAAACAAGCATAAAATAATCATGCCAATAAATCATTAACCAATCGCGCATATTAAATAAAATATATCGTTTATATTTACGAAAAAATTTTTTTTTTTATTTCAAAAGTAGCGACCTTCCGTATAACACGCGCGTCTCATTCATGAATTTTCATTCACACATACATTATTCGTTTTGATTTGTAAATGATCTAATTTACATTTCGATCTACGTGTACAACACTTATGTTACAATATGATTTCAATTGTGCAACCTTATCGTAAAATGAAAATCTTGCAAACTTTGAACACATATCGAATGAATTTTCAGTACTTGAATAATGTCTTTTGCAGACGATTGATTTATTTTTTTTTTTTTTTTTTTTTGTCAAATTAAATAATCATGATAAGCAAGAACTTTTACTTTTTCTTCAATCTTTTTTTTTATTTTTCAATCTCTTTTCTTTTTATTTTTCTTATAAAGTCAAAGAAAATGAGCCGATACCAATGGGATTGTTATATTTCAAGTGAAAATATCTGATATATGTCCGGTAACACGAAAACAAATGAAAATCTTAACAAAATTGTGGTATATTTTCCCCTTAATCGTTCTATACAAATCAAATACCTTCGTCAATTAAATACTACTTATGTCAAAAAGGAAAAAAAAAAACTTATCCGTCGTACATACACAACATTATCGAAAATACTTGAATCTTTTCGAGGATAACGTCACTTATATAACATACACAGACAATTAATTCACTGTTCTTTATCCAGAAAATCTGAACACCGAATGCCCAAAATATAATCTCCGCATAGCTCACACATATCGCAAGCTTCCATCATTTGTCGCAATGGAGACGGAAATCTCTCTCTCTCTCTCTCTCTCTCTCTCACTTCTGCTTTCTCTCTCTCTCTCTCTCTCTCTCCTCTTTACTCGCTTTTGTTCTTCTTCTTCTCCTTCCTTTTCTATCGAGTATTGGAAGGGTTGTCTTGACTATTGTTTGTTGTCGAAGCGTCGACCTTGAAAAAGCGGGCGACCGATTGTGAGGAGAAGCGACTACAGTGCGGTTACTCACGACGACGCACACTTGCAATCGCATATTTACTTACTTATATACGTACGTGTGTTTGTGTGTAGATGGGCGCGTTTTACCACCCGTGAATCAACGCACGCAGGGTCAAGGTCAGCAGAAGAGAAAGAGCGGGGGGGGGGAGAGAGAGAGAGAGAGAATTAGAGAAAGGCTCGACTGCGCGATGTCGCGCACACACCCCCCAATTGTGTACGCGAGGGCCTTTCGATTTCTTCCACGACTATATACCCCTCTATTGCATTCACTCGTACTTTAACCGAGTTTTGCTCCTCGTTGATTTTGAATTTACTTTATACGACGACTGATTCGATGAAGTTGTTAATTTATTTGCGGTATTCGAAAACGCCTTTGGAAGTAGATTTTATGCTGTGTTTTATGCACGTCGAAATTTTATTTAAAATTTTGATTTCTGGATATGGATTTGTTATTTTTGTTCATCGTTGTATAATTGTTTGGTGAACGTTTAAAAATTCTTTTTCGTTGATTAAAGTTAGGTAATATAAAGAAACAATAGTAACTGATGCGTGTGAGTTTAATTTATTGTCGTTTTTCTTATCCAAAGAATATAAGAATCAAATAACAATTTTTTTTTTTTTTTTTTTTTTAAATTCTTAAACTATTTATAATTGAAAAACTGTTTTTTTCCAAATAAAAATTTATGCGAAAAAAAACTTTTATAAAAAAAAGTAGCTCGAAATTTTGTTTTTCCAACGCTAAATTTAGCTTTCGATTATTATTAATCGTTAAATAAATTAACATTTATCAGGAATAAAAACAAATCGTTATCGATATAGTTTTTAATTACGAGAGGTCGGTAAATAAGAAATCTCGATTCTTCAACTCGGATGATTGACGCGCGAATATAACAACGGAGAGAAGAAAACGTCGGTAACAAAGATACTTTCCTATACCACAGCTATTTTCTACCCCCTTCTTTAAATGTTCTTTAAAGTTTCGCCTCCCGATTTTTATCGGCGACGATCGGCGCGATACTGCACGTGATCCGATAACCGTCCACCGCTCGCCGGTTAACCAATGTTATACAATTAAGCTAGCAAGAAAGAAAAAAGTAAGCAAGTAACGCAACGTACGTTGGTTAATCTAGCTTTACGAGAAAAAAAGGGAGAGACGAAAAATCGAGAACTTATGTACCGCGCAACGTCGTCCCGCCTACTTTTATTTCTTTTTCTTTTTTTTTTTTTTTTTTTTTTTTTTTTTTTTTTTTCTTTCGTCGAAAGAAAAGTAGAACACCGAGCGTTGTCGTACTACTTTTTTTTTTTTTTTTTTATGAACTTTATATTCAAGTTTTAATTTAAGACAGCGGTCGCTTTTTTGTAATAAACAGCCGTTATCGCAACGAATAGCAAAACAATCGCGGATGTGAGAATGGATTTTGTACCTTGGATATCGTTCTGATGGATCTGCGTGCTTTTATTGCGAAACTGTGTCACTTTTTAAGTGCTTCAAGATACATAAATAAGGGATTCGGATGTAATTTTATAACTCGGCGATTGATTGAATGTTTTATTTTTTGTTGTATTGAAATATTGCACGTAATCAAGATGAAATATTAAAAATGACAGTAAAAATTTTTTTGAACAAACCACTAAATAGACGTATCTTAATCTTAATATAATTTTTCTGGAATTCGCAAAATTTTAATAATGATCATAATAAAAAAAGAAAGAGAATGAAAAATCAAAATCAAATCATGAAAATCAATCGCGTGTATAATACATGCAAAATCAATTCACCGTAATAAGCCGCAAACTAAATTCATTTTTTCCGTCGTTTCGGTTGCATGGGTCTCGTCCGATTTTATAATCGTCGGAGCACAAAGTGACCAGTAATCGAGAGAAGAACGAGAAAAAAAAAAAAAAAAAAAAAAATGAATAAGGTAAAGAAAGCTCACGAAATGGAAACCACGTAAGGAAAGGTATACATGTATACGTACAAGCGAAGAAGTTTAATGGACTTTGATTGATCGTCAGAGGCGAATGAGTATAAAGAAAGCCAAAACGGAAACGTCGTCCACCGTAATATTATCATCGGAGTTTAATCTCGTGCGTGTACAGCTACATGATCGTTCAGAAAATGTAAAAGGTACTGTTTTCATTCGAATCCATATACGACTCTCGTCAAGAGAAACAGAGAGAGAAAGAGAGAGGGGGGGGGGGTTAGTTTGGTTAGACGAAAGGGGAGAAACCTCCCGCTGTTTTGCATATCGTCTTCGGATCGTCGCGCGGATGTGGTAATTACGCGCCGCGTGACGCGGATAAAAAGTCAACCGTGCCGGCTGCGATTCTCTCTCCACTCCGTGTCTTTCTCCCTCTCTCAATGTATACGCGCGCGCGCGCGCGTGTGTGTGTGTATGTGTGTGTGTGTGTGTGTGAGTGTTTGACCAGACCTATACATGTACGGTAACGCTCAAGCAAAAAGAGACCAAGAGAGTGAGAGTGAGAGTGAGAGTGAGAGTGAGAGTGAGAGTGAGAGTGAGAGAGATAGAGAGAGAGGTCGACGTGAGGTGACTGGCCCACTTGGCTAACACCTTTTCTTCGTTGTATACACGCGGACGTTTATAGTCCTTCATATGTCGCCTTTTTTTTCTTCTCAACCTCTCGCGATGTATTGGTTTCGTATGCTTCGAGTTGACATATACAAGTTGGGAGTGTAAAAGAAGAAAAAGTAAAAAAAAAAAAAAAAAATCTAGTTTCGATTAAATTTTATTCCTTTTATTTTTTTTTTCTCGTCACGAATGAGACGACGATTAATAATAATTTTTTGTTTTATTCATTGTAGATGTTTTAATACAATAATTATATACGTTTATTTAAAAAAATGTATAAATATATACAATATAATATAATACAAAGAAAATAAGACGTAATGTATATCAATTTTTCAATCTGCGAAAGTGGGATGCGCTCTAACGGAAGTTTTCAAAATTTTCAACGACTTCATAACATACGGCAATTATTACCAGTTTATCTTTAATCTTTTTTTGTTGCTTTTAAGCCAGCGATTAAATATTATAGGTTAGCTAATTAAAATTAATACAAAACGTTACTCGAACATAACAAAAGAAGGAAAGCAAAACGATGTGGTTTTCTTTTTCTTTTTTTTTTTAGGTTTAAAAATTTAAACCTTTGAATTACATTATGCATTTACAAACAAAAGTAAAAATTTCCTAACGACTATTTTTTGTATTCTATTAGTGGGTCAAATATGATAATTATAGACTAAACCTACTTCATATTCAAAATATTATCGTTTTCTTTTGTAATAGTCATTATTCTTTGTTTTTTTTTAAACTTTAACGAATCTAGATTATCTCCATTGTTTAAAAAAGCAAATGCCGTTCAATGGTCAATTGTGATTTATCAATAAATTAAAAGAAAAAAGATAAATAGATAAATAAATAAGTAAAAGAAATGGAAACAAAACGTACAAATATGAATTATATAGAAGATTTGCGTGCGGAAAAGAAACAGTTTCGAATTTGAAGCGGGAAAATTGTGCGATAATAAAGAGGAAAAGAGAATATGTAAATAATATTCCATCGCGTGTAAATTCAAATTAATCGTGTGAGAGACCTTAATTACGCATGATAAAAAGAGAGAGAAGAAAAAAAAGAACACGCTTGTAACAAGTGCTGTTTTATATATCTAGGACTCGAAGTTTTATTTACGAATTCGAGGAAAGGTGTATGTAGACATCGTTTAAATTGCTTTGAAATAAGACGTTTTCTCGAACGAATAAAAGCTTTCTTTTATTGATGAATTTTTTGTACAGAATAAATTTACAAGTTTTTACTCAATACCCTCAAATTTTTACCTTTACCTAGAACGCATTCATATATATAAAAAAAAAAAAAAAAAAAAAAAAGCCAAGGATAAAGCTACGATAAATGAAATAACTATATAAACCGTCACTCGTGTCGTATCCGCCGCCATTATGTATCCACGCACATCGCATACATCACGAGCAGAGAAGGAGCATATATATCAAAGCGCATCGCGTCGTCGTTGCCGAGAGGCATCGATGTCTCCTTCTCGTATACATATGACATATGCGCGCTTGCGCCAACGTTTCCTCTCGCCCCGTATACTCGTAATAACGTACAGAGAAATCAACTCGAGAGTCGTTGGACGATGGTTGATTAATGATGGATACCGATAATGGGTCATTTGTTTACGGTGTATGTATCCTATACGTAGCTTTAATTATTATCTTTGCCGATGGTTTCGTAATAACGATAAAATACGAGGTGGGCCGGTTTATTGAATAAAATTTTGTGAAGTGCATATAAATTTGCAAAAATGCAGAGAGAAATTTTTTTTTTTTTTTTTTTTTTTAACAAAAAATAATGAAAGCTACACACCTATAATTTTACCAGCTTATTTTTAATCTATTACAATAGTAGTAGTGGTAGTGGTATTAGTAGTATAGTTTTATGATTTACGAACGAAAATTGTATCGCGCCGTGCCCGTACATTATTTTCTCTCTTTTTTTTTTTTTTTTTTTTTTTTTTTAAACGTAAGCTCGGCAATTTTCTCAACGCTTATCCTAAGCTATATATACACGGTCACGTAAAATACCGTGTGTGGAATATAAAATTTTTTCATAAAAATGGAGAGAGGAAAACTTGCATGCGCGAGCGCACATTTGAACGTACGTGTACGCGCGCGTGTGTGTGTGTGTGTGTGCGTGTGTAAAAACTTATACACAGATATTAGGCACACGACCTCGATCGAGGTTTTCTTCTCGCGAGAGTATGTATAATCGACGTCGTTACCCTCGATGCTTGTCTCGAGTAAGAGACCCCATCTAGAAGCAATTGTAGAAGCCCAATATTACGATCATTAGCCGCCAGCGGCTTAATGCGCTTAAGCGAATGGACTTTTTTTTTTCTTCTTTTTTTTTTTTTTCTTTTTCGTTCTTCGTTTATTCTCCCTTGCGAGTGTACGTAAAATCTTTGTTTTTTTCTTCTATGTATATAGATGTAGGTAGAAAATATGTGTACTTGTCGTTTTGATTTAATAGCTCTTATTAAGGCTTTAATTATATACGAGTGTGTTTGTGCTCGAAGACAATCAATTTGAACGAGTTTTTTTTTCTTTTCTTTTTTTTTTTTTTTTTTTTTAATAAAGCATGGATTTATTTCGCTATGTAGTTGTAATCGTTGAGTAAAATTAAACTTGCACAGCTGTTTCTCATCGATGATTTGTAAAGTTAAGCTAATTTTAATGTTAATCAAATAAACTTATAAAAATGGAAAAATAAAAGCGCAAATATAATTATGCAATACTTATTTTATGAAACGAAATTATCCGTTGTATTTCAGTTTTATTTTAAAAAGGGCAATAAAAATGGATAATGTATCAAATAAAATAATTGTATTTGTTTGAATTTTTAAAATTAATATGTGCATTAAATGATACATTCTTTAAATCGATAATCGAAATTTAAATATTAACAATTTCATATATTCAAAAATACGGAGCTTCTGAAATAATTAATAATGTGTAAAATTTTATGTAAAAGAAAAATTTTATAATGGCATCAATTCTTTCAATGTTTTAATAAACGAATAAACTAATATTAAAAAAATTATACAAAGTAATTATTATTTTATATCATTTTAAAGTTTGAATGTGAAATTAAATTAACCCTTTTTCATTATCATTTTCACTCTTTACTGATTTCCAATTATAATTATCCAAAATCCCTTCTAAAATAAGCAAAAAGACCGGATAACTAAACAACTAGCCATTTACATAAACTCGAAATATAAACTTTGTCGAGACATACAAATTTGACATAACGATAGGCGGAACGAGCTAACCCGTAAAACGCTAAGTAGCCCCAAAGTTAGAGAGAGAAGAGAGAGAAGAGAGAGAAGAGAGAGAGAGAGAGAGAGAGAAGGTTTGCGAGTTAGCGAATTTGTACGACTTTCTAACCGCGCAATAACAACTCAAAGTCTTCCTCTTTATATGCGTTCGAAGGAAAGAATCGACGGTGATATACCAAAGCAGAAACTATCGACTGGCGATTCGTCTTCCTTAAACTCGAGCGTTACTACTTAAACCTATTTCCGTAAACGGCACACATCGTGAAATACCGCAATTGTCTAATTTTCATTGGCTTGTCGATTTTTTTGCCCTATAAAGAAACTCTCTTCTCCCTTCCTTCGATTTTTTTCCCTCCCACCTTTTTTTTATTTTTATTTATTTGGTTTTTGTCAACTAGACGACTCCTTATTCGCACGCAAAAGTCATATTAGGACAATAGAATAATATTCATAACAGAAATTAAATTTTCTCGAAAATGCGTGTCGATATTATTTTTTTTTTTTTCCTTTTTTTGTTTTTCTTATAAATTTTCACTGGTTATTCGTAAGTGGCAGATAAAAAATAAACATGTTGATCGAAAATGCGAAACGTAAATAACGATGTCTTATCATGAATAAATCAAAAGACAGTTCAATTGTTAAACATAAATTGATTGTTAATATTTGATTTAGAAATCATTAATTAAATAACACTTATGGAATAAATTGTTATCCGCAATTATTATCGTCGGTACTTTTTCAAAAGTTTTAAAATTCAAGTGATCCGATCAAAATTTTCCGAAGCGAAATCAAAAGAAAAAGAAAAAGAAAAAAAAAAAAAAAAAAAACAGTCAATTTCTCGATCGCGGCCTCACGCTAACCGCATGAATCACGCCTGTCTCATTAGTAAATTTCAGCGCGCGCGCGCGCATATACATACTCATACTTAAACATAAAAACGACGCTCCCTACTCGGTAATTCATAATCCAACTCACGCGTTTGCACTTGCACACACGTGCGCGCGCGTACATACACGTGCGCTATCGATCACCGGAGAAATCTGCGCAGCTAACCTCTTCAGTTCTCTCTTTCTCTTTCTCTTTCATTCTCGTTCTCACTTGCTTACTCTCAAGGATCGATCGTTCGGTTTTCCTCGGTTGAGCTCCGTGTCCCTGCAACTTACGCGCTGCGACTTTGCTTTATGTGTGTGTGTGTGTGTGTGTGTGTGTGTGTGTGTGTGTGTGTGTGTGTGTGTGTGTGTGTGTGCGCGCGCGTGCGTGTGTGGGCACATAATTTTTCTTTTTTTTTTTCCTTCTCCTTTTCATTTTTTTTTCTTGTTTAACGATCAAGTCGTACGATTTCGCTTCCGTCTTATGTCGCCTATTATATATTGCAAGTATACGAACGCTCTCTTTATCTTTATAAGTTAGCGCAAAAAATTTGCACACGCAATAGAGTGCACTCGAGAGGGAAAAAAGTGCGAGGGGAATTTAAAAAGAAAATTATTTAATGTCAATATAGGAGTTAAAAAGAATAGGAGATAATTATTTGTTTATTGATTTTCATTAAAATTAGATGAAATTTCTTTGAGTTAGCTTTTTGTTTTAGAATTATCATTGTGAAGTGCTAATCGATTAACAAAGTATTAATTGAATTAATTACTTTTTTGATAACATTTAGATTAAAATTCATAGACGTTAATTCAGAAAATAAAAATTATCCAAAAGGTTATTGTCGATTGCATTTACTTTTAGTTTTTTATAATTTTTATTTTGATAAAACGTATAATTTTTAATAAATTAATAACTTATCAAGTTATATAATCTTGGAAATAAATTTATAATTTTTTTCAATTCGAATTACAGAAGCAATTTTATAATCAAAAATAGCAAAGTCATTACGCAGATTTTAATTCATACAGATAAAGTTGAAGTCAAAATTTTTTAATCGATAATCGTGGCAAGTATTTTTACTTATACAATTTTCCAATGTCGAAGAACAACGCATTTTTAAAATGCTTGTAACATTGGTATTTGTAAATGTGCGAAATGATACCGCGATCTTGAAAGCACGCGTGTATTTGAGTATAACTATAAAGAATCAGTGGAGACAACATAACTACGGATTAACTGATCGAGAAAAAAAAAAGTAACCGAAAAGTTAACGATGAGAAAATGAGAAAGGTATAAAAAAAAAGATTGACGAGCAGAAAAAGGAAGATATAAAATAAAGAGCACAAAGAAGACAACGCGAGACTAAGACAAAAGGCAAAGGAAAGTGAGTTAGATGCGAGAGAGAGAGAGAGAGAGAGAGAAAAGCAGCAGCAAGGGGCTCGCGCCGCGGTATCGTATCGATCGTTAAGCTCTGGCGCGCTGACCGGCGGTCAATGAGATACGGTCCTTCCGCTACCCTCCCTTCCCGCTATTCTCTTCGCCTTATAAGGCAGCCAAGCTAAGAGAAGGGTGGGAGAACTCCTTCGGCGGCCACCTCGAGAACGGAAGTCGCGCCGACCTCGCCGCGCATACCCCCCCCTTCTCTCTCTCTCTCTCTCTCTCTCTCTCTCTCTCTTTCTCTCTCTCTTCTCGTTTTACACGTGATTCATACACGCCATTGTGTACTCGCTTCTCTCACTCTCTTCTCTTCCTCCTCTTTCTCTTTCTCTCTCTATTTCTTCTTATACAGCTATGCCAAACTTGACTCAACGACCGTTTTGTGTATGCGCGCGCGCTTGTGTGTGTTTTAGAACGTGACCGATGATACTGTGAGAGGAGAGACGATGGGAAAAAAGGGAGACGTGTCCGTGCCTTTGATCTTGTTTCTTTCTTTGTTTCTCGTTATACATCGAAATTCGTAATCGTTATGTGGCTATTTGCAAGGAAACGATTTCGTACGGAAGACGTTGACACTGCGGTTGATGATTCACGCCAATATTCGTTACTATAACGTCGTCTATAATTGATTTGTAACCAAGAATTTACGATTGTAATATCTGTTATAAATTTACGATTTATAATCACGCTAAAGAATTTATCTTGTAACTAAATTTTTAATGAAAATTTAAATTTCGAAGCGAATTCAAATACGTAAATATAATCTAAATTGATAAGATTTTGTCTTATTTTTCGAACACAAATTAAGAACTTTCACAAATTTAATTAATAATTTACCAATCATTTAATTAATTTTAAAAACAATTAACAAATTTAATCTACTAAATAATAATTTAAATGTTTTATATTTTTTACAGAACGAGCACCAAGAACAAGAGTGAAAAATTTAAGTATAGCATGAATTGTTAATAAATCAAATTCTTTCAAATTCTGATCAAACTAATTATGTACGTAAAATATTTCTAACAAGCAACAACGACATTTTTATGTAAAATTATCGAAACGCATACTTGAACATAAAATAAAGGCATTTTTTTTTTTTTTTTTTTTTTTTTTTTTTTTCAAAAAAATGTCAATCAGCCGTAAATAATATCCAACAATGTACGTTGAATTGGAATACGTCTTGTTAACTAGCTTCGTAAGCGTATATCAAAATCAACGATCACCGGAACGTTACGCATACCATTCAAACCAACAAACCAACTTCTCAGTCATCTAAAAAAAAAAAAAAAAAAAAAAAGAAACGCCAACCATTCTTAAGAGGAATGTCTGAAAAAAGGAAAATTTCTTTATGCACACGTTATTTCCAACTCGTAACTACGAGAGGTTGAAGAAAGCGAGAAAGAATAAAGTATAGATTACGGCGCATTCACGCAAGGTCCTTTCATTTCACCGTATAACAATCATAACTGTCGACCGCATTCTTCTCGATCTACAACGCGCGGTAATAGCACAATGATAATGAAGGGAGAGCTCGCGCTCGAATCTCCATTCGTAATAGTTTTTCGAGCGAGAGTGAGATAGATAAATAGAAAATTATGCGTACGCTTGATTTATCGTTTCACGTTACACGGGTGAAAAGAGGAAGGAGAGTCTCCTCTTTCATCCGTTATATATGTGTGTAACTTTGAGAAGCGAGAAAATCGGCCAATTCAACTTAATATTATATTAAGGAAGCACGCGATACAACTTATACGAGTGAGAGAGACTATGTATTTTAGTTTACATGCAAGCAAATAACGAAAGCGATATCCTGTGTGTACGCGAGCCGACGAGTCTGCTTTCTGCGAATGGAAATTTAATAATTTGAATAAGTAATATGTAATTACTTTGATTAGATTTTATTTGTGTAATGAACGCCTTATCGGTTACCCAATTTTCTCATTCGTGTGCTTCGAACGGCTTTCGGTAGTAATTTTTATAGAATACGCGAAAAAAAAAAAAAAATATTAAACAAATAATGGTTTGATTGTATTCAACCTAGACTTGAATTGAATTCGTCAGTAACGCAATGTTTTACTTTGCGAGTACTTAAATCGTATTGTGTATAAAAATTAATTGTTCAAATATTATATTGAAATTGAAAAATAATTTACACGTCTGATCAAAATTGATTCGTACTACTTAATTTTTTAATAAGTAGTTTTTTAACTAATTCAATTTAAATCAACATGATTATAATCTTAATTATACATTGCGGTAATAATTATTTCATAATAAACAGAAAAAAAAAAAAAAACAATCTCAAATTAAATCTGAAAACCATCAAACGATCAAGAAAACCCCATCCGAGCGTTAAAATAAACAACGGCGGCCGAGGTTAGAGACCGCGCTGCCGATCGCTTCGGCTGTGTGGTACACTCGTCGCGTATTTTACCCTCGCCTCTCGATCCATTTTTCTCCACCCCTAAATATTCAACCCCTCGACTCGGGTGTGCGCGCGCATCCCTCCAAGCCAATCGACGCCCGGTAACCCCTTCTTCGTTCCCCACTCTTTCTACTCGCGACCACGTGCTTCGCTCTGCGTATAAACACGGAGTGGGGAGAAAAGAGAGAGAGAGAGAGAGAGAGAGAGAGAGAGAGAGAGAAAGAGAGAGAGAGAGAAGAAGGGTGTGTACTTACTATTGTGGCGGTGGTTCTCCCCGTTTCTTTGCTGCTGTTTTTTATTTCCTATCTTTCTCGCTCTGCGACTGCGTGCGAAGCACCAGCTGCGCAAGCCTACCTCTATCCCCCACTTTGATTTTGTTATGCGGCGAGCCCCCCGACGCGTCTATTTTGAAGCACGTGCTGGTGTGTCCGCTCTAAAGGAGCAAATTTTTAATTTTTTTTCTTTTTTTCTTTTTCTTTTCGCGAAGTCACGTTATGAGCGTGCAAAGGTGTGTCTCGTTTATTTGTTTGCATGAATTGAGAACATTTATCGTTAAAGTATTGGAATTTTTAAGATTAAAAAAAAATTGTTTTTTCGTGTTAAATTCTGTTGGCGGCGTATTCTAAAAAAGAGGTACGATTAATTTAAATTAAAAAAAATTCATTTAAAGTCATGTTATTCTTCAATTTAAATTTTTTCTATCTGAGTATGTATATACTTACTTATACACGAAAAAATCTAAGAGTACTTTTTGAATAAAATTGTGTACAGTTAATAAAACTTCAATCCTTTTTTAACCATGATAAAAATTTCTATTGAAAAGATAAAAAAGCCCAAAAAACCAGTTATTGCCGAAGATTTTTCATGCTTGAAAATTTTTTTAAAAGACTGTAATAAATAAAATAATGTCAATCAAAAACGTTTTCGAAAATTGAAAAATAAAATCATGCAATTAAGAGTTGATTAAATTTTTACGAACAAAATAATTCATCGAAATTTAGCCAAAAATAAATCGTGAAACAACTTATGTTCAATTAAGCACAATTGTCAGAATTATAGATATATGTGCATTTCAAATTTACATATATTGCTTTGTAGTTAAAAGAAAGTAAAAAATAGCCTTGAAAAATAATTACCCTTGGAAGTATAATTAAATAACAGCACGCGGACAAAAATCAAAAAGCTTCAAAGGCGAATAAAAGATATTGCATTAAATTCTGAAAATTAACTCGATTGATTATACAAAGCACTAAACAAATAGCTGTAGATTATTTTTGTGTCATCTCAATGTTTCACGATCATTTCATTTTACGAGTACATAATAGACGCGTGTTTCTCTACGCAAATTTATCGCTTAATCTAACTAAACAACCTTACGCAGATTGTAAAAAAAAAGACTTATTATTTTTACGTCTTCTGTAATCTTTATTCATCGGGAATAACATATCTACTTTTTATTTACACAATTTGAAAGCGCAGTAGTAATCAATTCTGTAAGGAAATAATTTGTTCTTTTTACGATGAAGAATTTCATCCTCGCCTAAGATTTATATATAGAATATAAATGTGTAAAAATCGAGTAAACTGTTTGCTCCCGTGAACATAAAATTTTATGTTCCGTTAGCAATAAAAGAATAATAATAATACAGCAAGTGAGAATTTATAGTCAAACTTGTCAAATTATTCAATTTTATATTTCTCAAAGAAGGTATATCAAAATAATTTCTATTATAAAAAAAGTATTAATTTTTAAAAATTTTCGTGGATTAATGTAAATTTAAAATACGATAAAGATAATAACACAAACATAAATTTTATACGTAGATCTAAGTTAAAAATTAAAGCAGAATATTCAAGATGTCAAAAATTTTCAAATTATTATGAATTATTTTGTACGAGAGAATTATAATTTTCATCGCGTAATAAAAGCTATAAATGCATTATCTGAAATTATACGCGGTTAAAATCTCCTTTGTGTAAGTTAATTATGTTAAAAATAACCGGTATAACCTTGAAAAAAGCATCAGATACGTAATATTCGGTATAAAGTCAACTGAAATAGGACATAAATATCTGCACGTATTCATATTCATTTGCATGAGAAAAATCTAAGAACCGATGAAGTTAGACTTTTTATATTATTAATTATTTTTATTTTCATATAATATTTAATCATACAGTAGCAACATTTTTTTCATTAAATTTATTTAATAATTTGATTATTATAGTATGATAATTCAAACAATAAATTATTGCGGAAATAAAAAATTTAAAACACGCTTAAGAAAAAATATCAATTTATAAATTTATCCGTCAAAGTAAAATCAAATCTGCAATGTCGATTACTTATCGAATACTGATAAATTTAATATATATATATATATATATATATATATATATGACAAAAACGTAAAGTAAGAAATAATATCTGAAAATGCATAAAAACAAAAATAGTAAAAGAGAATACGAAAACGATACAACAGCCGGGTTTCTTTTTCCGGATTTCATCGGGCGGCTCTCACTTTCTTGAACTTCAAACATTATACGTACGTACGTACGTACATGCATGCATCCATGCATCCATGCATCCATGCATCCATGCATCCATGCATCCATGCATCCATGCATCCATGCATCCATGCATCCATGCATCCATGCATCCATCCATCCATCCATCCATCCATCCATCCATCCATCCATCCATCCATCCATCCATCCATCCATCCATCCATCCATCCATCCATCCATCCATACATACATACATACATACATACATACATACATACATACATACATACATACATACATACATACATACATACATACATACATACATACATACATACATACATACATACATACATACATACATACATACATACATACATACATACATACATACATACATACATACATACATACATACATACATACATACATACTTATATACATACATACAAACATATATATATCGCGTTCGGACGTATCAAAGGTGGACGGTTTCGTTGCGTGTGTTACCTGCGGCACTGGACGCCTGATCTGGGCCAGATACACGCAAGCTAAGCCACCCTCCTGCTGTTATTACGCAGCTCTCTCTCTCTTTCTTTCTCTCTCTTGCTTCTTAATGTTTGCTTCTCTCTTTTTCTTTCTTACTCTTACTGACTCACTTCTCTGTAAATTATTTCTCTCTTTGTCTTTGATTTTTTTTTTTTATTAATGTTTATTCTCCCTCTCTCTCTCTCTCTCTTTCCCTCATAATTTCCTGTCCGCTAGTTTTATTCCTTAACCGCTTCAAACGTAAATTGTCAGTCTCGACCTCTTTTCTTACCCTTTTCAAGCTATTTTTTCCCTTTCCGTTTTCACAGTATTGCTAAATCATCATAATTTCTTTTTCCTTCTTTCCTTACGTACGATCTTAACTTGTTCTTTACGTACCATTTCTTAACCCATAACGTACATACGCGTGTGTACTTACGCGGGTTAATATTTACAGTGCTGTTTATTTATGTTTTTTTTTTTTTTTTTTTTTTTTTTTTCTTATTCCTTCTTGGATTCGCGTTATTCCCTCCTGCGACCAACGTCCGTCCACATAAATCGCCATTAAGATCTGCCTGAGCAATGTTTCGCTCTGTTAAACGACGCTGACCCATATGTACGGGAATAAAGTACATAAATGTAAATTCGCGCCACCCCTTTAAGATATAAAGACGAAGTGCCTTGGGAAAAAAAAAAAAATAAAAAATAAAAAAAAACTGATCGTTTGCTTTTTTTCTCTTTTTTCTATAATTTGTTTTACACTTTGATTACAAAAGCTTACTTTTGAAATCGATATACTTATGATAATTTTTAGCTCTTTTCATTAAAAATTGTTATAAATTTAAATAAAAGTTAAAATATATTGGGATGAATCTCATTGAAAAAGAAAAAATAAACTATATTAAGTTTTCTTATCGAATATGTATTGTCCAAAATAAGTTATACAATTAGGATGTTTGAAAAGCTAATTCGACGACTGAATTTAAGTGAACATCATATTATTGATAAGAATGATTTTTAATATGATCGATTATGAATCAAAAGATATTTTCATATAATTTAGATTTAATATTTATCATTACAAAATTTATTACCTCAATTATATAAGAAACGAATAAGAAGAAAATACGTTCTTTTCTTTAATGTCATTAACCTAATGAATTTCAAATTTTGTTGATTTTATTGCAAAAAATCTCCATAACGTATCACTTGACCTACATGTAACGAAATCAGACAAGAGATATGAATACCTGAGCATATCGTCGTATACAAGCGTTCGAGGATAGATTTATACATATTTATTTACTTGTTTTCGGCCGAATATGAAATCTTTTACCACTTTAATGGAAGAGTGAAAAAGGCGAATTCGAGCAAGGGAATTTCTGAGATGATCGCTATTTGATAAATATGACCTACTTTGACCCTTAAGACTATTTTGGGATTGAAACTCGTTACATTCGCACTTTTTTTTCGTTTCTTGAGCCTAACCCGCGATCCTGAGCTTTTTTGTTTCTTACATTCTTCGTCCGAATACAACTTATTCCAATTTGCAACGTTTAACGATTTATTTTCATCGTTTTTGATATTTTTCTATAAGCAATTGATGGTGGAATAATTGTAATTATGTTAATACTTTTAAAAAAATTTTAAACTATGAAGTTTTACAACTTACATCTGACAATCTTATCTGTTATTATGAACTTTAAAATTATATATATATATGTATAATCTGACTATGACATTTAACACAAACTATATTTACTGTAATCACTTTGAGATTGTTTACAATAATCCGATATTAATTATTTTTTAATTGAATATGGAATTATAATGATAAACAAAAAAGCATTACAGCCTATCGCAATATTAAAATAAACACGAACTGATGATTTCTTCGATGAAAATTATTACAGTTTGTGAACAATAATGATTATCGCTAATTAATTTATTCATAACGCATTTGTAATCTAACGATAATACACCAATTTACACTTCGTTTTACCAAAGACAAACCAACGCAATAAAAAAAATAATTAATTTCTTAATCTAACGATTTCTACGAAAAATTGGTAAAGAAATAACAATAAATCCGTTACACCTGTGTCGAAAAAAAAAAAAAAAAGAAAATTATTCGAAAGAATCAAAAAAACAAATCGTGCGCACAAAGCGACCTTGATTTCGTTCATCCTTCTTCATAAGACAACAAATCCAGTGACCCACTTGATGTCGTCGGCCCCGGCAAAGGTGGCATGCGTGCAAGCTTACTCGCGTGCACGAATATATGTATATACGAGTACCTCCCATCATTTTTTAGCAAAGATTTACAAACAAATCAACGCGTGCATACACAACCGTTATAACATCCGGTAACGACAAAAGAAGAAAAGAAAAAAAGAAAAAAAGAAAAAAAGAAAAAAAGAAAAAAAGAAAAAAAGAAAAAAAGAAAAAAAGAAAAAAAGAAAAAAAGAAAAAAAGAAAAAAAGAAAAAAAGAAAAAAAGAAAAAAAGAAAAAAAGTAAAGAAAAGAAAAGAAAAGAAAAAAAAAAAAAAAAAAAATATCACGAAATACCTTACCTTAAAAGTTTTGTAACTGGAGACAACGTAAGACGCGCCATCCTCGAGCTCGTCGAGATTGAGCTTTCGATCGCCGTCCATGGAGAATATGTGTCGGGCTCCTCTCGGCAGATCCAGCCGTAACGACAGCCGATCGAGCAGCGCCTCCAACGAGCCGATATCTCGACCTGGCTTAAACCTACGACGTGAATAGAAAAAAATTATTGTGTTAAACTGACATTTAAAATATGCCTTCGTTTATAGAAGTATTACAATTGGTATCTAAGGTACGTTTACCCGTAATTGAGTTCTTGAATTAATGTATACAACGTTTATTTTTTGAACGATGCATTGCCTTTTTGTGTTTATATTTTAAAGTTGTAAGCGATTGATAATTCAAATATAAAAAATTTTTCTCTTATTTAATTAAATAATATAAAATACAATATTATAGGTATATAAATATCAATATGTAAAAAATTAATTTACTGCTTTGAACAGTTATATAGCGATATGGACGTAAGAAACTTTTGAATTTGCGATTCAACGGGTAGATAAAGCACTGAATGAATAACAAAAATGAAAACACTTTTGCAAGGTCAACATCAACTGAATTATAATTGATTTAAACGTGCGCTATATATAACTGACATCGACTTTTTTTTTTGTCAAAAAGCAAATAACAAGCATCTAATTACATATATCGCATGCAGTGAAATGAAAAAAACGACCGCGAACTAATATAAATTAACATAGTCGCTACAACTTCGACCAATTTTCTTATTTTCCTTACAAAAAAAAAAAAAATAATATTAAATTTCAAGACCTAAGAAATACTCGATCGTTTTCTTTCTCTTTATCTTTGCAAGAATTACGTAAGTGCCTCTATAAGTAAAGGTGTAAAGACGCAAGCACGCGCGCGAGTATTAGGTTATGTGCGAGAAGGAGGCAGAAGAGGGGGATGGAGGTGAGTTAAAAAAATCAGCATGAAAATTTTTGGTATTAAATGCGTTTGGCGAATTACCTGAACTCGACGCCGGGGAAGTAAGGATCGCCATTCCTGTAAAAGGTAACCCTCCGGGCCCTCCAGTAACCGAGATTATTGTACCGCGAGGGCGGCTGCTCGTGCCGGCTCCTAGGCCTCGTCGTGAGCTCGTGCGAGGACGCCGGCAGCTGCTGCTGCTGCTGCTGCTCCGGGGGCGGCATGCGGGGACTGGAGGGTCTGCTCTGCCTCATGCTCCAGTAGCCGCCCATGCCGGCGAGCCCGGCCGTCCCCTCCCCCGCGGCGACGCTTCGCCTCCCTCCTCCATTGCTTTGCTGCTGCTGTTCCTTCCCCTCCGCGGTAGCGGCGGCGGCTGCAGCCGCCGCCGCCGCCGCCTCTTCCTCCTCCTCCTCCTCGTTGTCTTCGTCCTCCATGTCCGAGTGCGCCGGTGTGCCCGAGCTCTCCTCCTCGCGCACCGGGGAGATGGACACCCCACCGACGCCGCCGCCGCTGCCGTTGTCCGCGACTGCGCCCTTAACGCCCTCCTTTGGTCAAGCCGAGAAGCACGCGTTGTGTGTACACGGAGAAATATGTGTGGAGAAACGGAAAAGAATGAGAGAGAAAGGTGAATTTATATGCGAGAATACACTAAGGTTACTTAGTAGAACGTACGTTTTTTTTCTCTCTTGCTTTCTTTCCCTCTTATATGACCGATTGGAATCGCTAGCAAACGGTTTGCAGGCTAACTCCTTTACATTTATTCTTTTATATGCATTTCAATTATTTTTATGCGATTGAGACGTCATTTAAACGTAAAAAAAGACACAAATAAAATCAACAATCGATCCTGCGTTAATTTTCGAAAATTAATGTCTCGAACAAAAATTGATAAACTAGAACGATAAAAACGTAATAATTGTACGATTAGCATTTATTTTAGAATTGGAAAAAAAGAGGAAAATAAAAATTTTAAAATTGTCAATGAACCGATTGATTTTTTTCTTGTTGTTTCATTGTTAAAAAATATATACGTCGTTAATAAATTTAAGTTGGCAATTAATAAAAACACGAATAATGAGATGTATAAAAAAGAAAAATAAATAAGTATCGTAACGATAAATCCGAGGGGCTTTATCACTTTAGTATCAACTTAGGCACGCCGGTTTGAGTAAATATTTATATGTGTGATTTGTATGAATAATTCAGCTGATCTAACTGAATAAGGGGTGACAATTTTATCGAGCTAGGTTGAAACTTTGATAATTATTACGATGAGGCTTTCTTCCACGCGTAATTAAGTCAATATTTTGAAAAACGATTAAGAAAAATGTATAAATAATTGTAAATACATATAAATCAATTGATTGAATTATTTTTAGCTAAATAAATTTTTTTTTTTTTTTTTTTTCTATAATGAATAGATATAACTGTAACAATTATGCAGTTAACTTTTGTGCACTTTATTAGACGTTTATTTTCAACTAATCTTAAATCATCTATAAGAATTATTATTTTGTTGAAAAATTTTGTTTATTTCATCAAGATTTTTAAACCACATAAAACTTTGCGGTAATGTGATGAAGTAATATTATTCAGGGTGAATTCTAGTTTAGTAAAATAAGAAAATCGATATAATGGAATACTTTAGGGTATTTATTTTTTAAAATATCGATTACTCGTAACTTTACTTTTTCAATAAAAAATTCTTTTTTACTAAAAGTTCTCATTTTCAAATCAAAATATAAAGTATTTCGATTATTTTTTTACCGAATCCGGTTAAAACAAGTATATTTTAAAACTCCTTGTAAAACTATACACGTTCAAAAACATAAAAAAAAAGAAATAAAAAAAAAAAAAAAAATGCTCGTAGGCATCCTCACCTCGAAATCGTCGTCGTAGTCGTCGTCGTCGTTGGCTGGATTCCGATGATGATTATTATTACCAAAGGCTCGTCTGATCGGCTGAGGTGACAGCATAATCGTTTGGCCGTTGCTGCTATTGCTGTTGCTGCTTTGCGTTCCTTTCGCTTGTCTCTTCGGCGAAGCTTGCTGGCCGCTCGGGGGTAAGGCAGCCGTAGTCGTCGTCGTAGTCGTCGATTTGGGCGAGTCTTCGGCGCGCTGCTGCTCCGATTGCCGAGGCTCCGAAACGCCCGTAGGCGATGATGGCCCCGTGCTGCTCGCACCGTTCTGCTGCTGGCTGCGCGCCGCCGCCAGCATGTTACTCTCCTCCTTTGCCGCCTTCGTCGTTTCCGCCACCTCGTTACTCCTACTGCTGCTTTTCTCCGACGGTTTTACGTCTTGCTGTTACTTTTTTTTTTCTTTTTTCTTTTCTCGTTTCGTTTCGAACTATATTAGCCTTGCTTATTTTTCTCTTTGTAATTATCGCGTAGTTTGCTTACTTTTTACTCCGCGAGGTGGGAGTATAAAGAAAATTAAAAAGCTCGCTGGCGTTTAACTGCTAAAAAAAGTTTGATTTTTACGCCCACAGCGAAATGTAACGATTATGCTGTTTTTTTATTTAATAATGTTTAAGCTATCTAATGCTTATAAAATTTCGCGATTTGAAATGCGCTTCTTTTTTTTCATAATAGTTGCTTTTACATTTAACAATGCTGTCGCGAAATTCTCATATTATTCAAAACTTTATATACATCGATTGAATTCGACTTTGTTAAAAAATTATTCGCGTTCTTAAATACGCATCTTGCTGCATCTTCAATACGTTGTATTTCCAAGATTGCTTGTTTACGAGATCTAAAAATTTAACAAATATGTTATATTACAGTTTTAAATTAATAAATTATAATTTACGATGACAATAAAATAAAAAATTATATAATTTGGAACATTAAAAGATGAAAAATTAAATGTAACGAAAAATTGTCCGACTATATTCGGATTTTACTACTTGCGCATTACTAACATGTGGTTCGATAGAATAATTTGAAGAATTAATATTATTAAAATAAGTAAACGTTTTTAATCATTGAAATTAATTAATATTGCTGATACTATTTATATAATTATTACGAATATTGTTATGACATTTTTTTACGCAATCGTTGTATCAACTCCTTACATTTGCGGTTTAAAAATAGCCGTTAGAACCTCTTGCATGTATTTTCAAATTTATGTCTCGATGAGTATTTTTAGAAACTGTAAAATAAAGTTTATGCTGTGCATAAAAGTCGACCGATAAGAATTACACTTTGTATTTTACAACTCTCAAAATTTTAAGTCGATCAATTTAAACTACAACAGTTGAGTCATTGCTTAAATTATTTGTACACATAGATAAGAAACCCTTTTATATTAAAAAAGAATCATTTTTTATCATTTGTCGATAAAACGATATTTGTTTCAATCTTAAAATAATTTAATCTCCATTATATCATTCGTTATTCAAGCAATCTTTCGTATATTAAACGCAACGGATTTGTATTGAAAATTTATTAAAAAGCCGAAAAATCACTTAATGTTAATTTAAATATGCAAATAGAGTGTTTCTTCATTATTTTATCATTGACATTAACTAGACTTTAAACTCTTTGCGTTGCGACAAATAAACTTCATTACTTAAAAATATAATATACAAAATTTGTAAGTTTATGTAAAGAATCAACTGTCTATTTATTTACGTATCCGTATGCGTGTGTATACTTACGTGTGTATATGTATACGCGAATGTTTTAACGTAAGATTAAAATTCACTGATTCACTGTGGAGATATATAGTTTAAAGTCTTGGGGTGATTCGAAAGCGACATCGATTATTAGATAAACATCGGCACGTAAGTTTCTCATAATGTATTAAGTGCTTCGTAATTTTTAAGAAGGATCATAAACGTTAATAAATTTAACAATATGTTTCCTGTTTAATCGTCATTGTTTTAATTTTAATTTTAAATCATCGATCGACTGAATAGCTTATTTTTTATTAATTATAATTATTAATATTGAGAAATTATTGAGAACGAGATTCTGAGAAAAAACTACGGCAAGAAAAATATCACCTTTACCACTTCAAAAATGTTTGCATTTTATTTATAGTACATACATTTTTCAGGTCAACGAATAACGTACTTGATGAAACAAAAGAAAAATAAAAAGATTACATTGGTCACGAATTCCGTCGACGAGTGAGATTATTATAACAGCACGAAAAGTTTCGAGCATAGTTTAATTCTTTATTTGATTAAATTAAAATCGTCTCTACGTTCGCTTTTATCTTTCACGTTATTTCCATAAATTTCATCTATTTCGCATTAAATTCATTTTTTTTTCAACTTTTTCAACATTTTATTAATGTTTACTTTTAACATTCGCTATAGTTGAAGCTTACGACTCATTAAACCAGTACATGCAATCGCTTTTGCGAGTCATACAAAAACTTGATAATTACTTGTTAAAAATCTCTCCGATAAAGACAAAAAGAAATAAACAAAAGCTCTTATTTGACCATAAAAGTTAATTGCACTCAGAAAAATTTGTTAAGGGAAATATATTAATTTTTGTTTTAAATTTTATAGCATATAAAATATTTATCAAAAAGTAATTGCAGATGAAAGATAAAAATAAAAATGTGGAAAAATGCCACTAAAACTTTTTGTAAAATTAACGATTTTAGTACTGTTTTTTCCATATATTAACGTTTAATGGTTGATATAAAAAAGTCAGTAAATTATTGTACTTAGTAAAATAAATGAAAAATATAATCATGAGCCATTAATCAATACATACAATACAGTGAATTGCTTATCATATCAGTGCATTGCAACTTTTTTTTTTTTTGAATGCAATAAAACTAATCGAATTATAAATATGTAACAAAATGTAGTAAGTTTTCCAAACAAGCAGTCGAGGCGTTTATTTGAAAAACTTTAACAAGCTTTTATTTTAATAGCACCATAAATCATTAGTTAATTCTTTCACGTATTAATGCTAATTAATTTTTTGTTGAATCACGCAAGATGTGTCTACTTTTTTTTTAAGTTACATATCACAAGATCATTAAATAACTGTCAAATAAATTTTTAGTCAAATATACTACTGGCAAATTTAAACTTGTATTATTTTATTTTCGTTACTTTTAATAATGATAATTTTTAAAAGTATTATACAGCATTATATATAACTGTTTGATAATTATTATTAAATGTATTTCGTACTTATTCAACGTTTGTTAATAAAAATAAAGGTTAATAACACTATTAATTTTGAATAAAATTTAAAATAAGAAAATTTTTTAATTACTATTAAAACATACTGAGATGGTCTTACTGCAATTCAAAATCGATGCGCAATAAAACTTGTGACGAAACTCCAATAACTCTTCAGCAAATAGACCAATGAAAATTCACAATATATCACTCTTTTAACAACCACTGCAAGATAATAAAACCAATTTTTTTAGCAACGCATTTTTAAAAACTAATTAAAATTATACTTATTGAAAAAATCCGTTATGTACCGTTAAGAAATTCAAAAATAAAATTTCGAATGGTGAAAAATGAACTTTCTGCAAAGCGAACGTCACAAATTTTCTCCGTCCGGTAACAAAGAAAGGCACGATTAACTCACCGGTTCAGTCGACGACTATTTTCTTTCCTCTCTTTCTCACTTTTATGAAAAGGTTCCAAGACGATCCTCTGCGTAAAACTAGTCCGAAAGAATCGCCGGTAATTTCCGTCCAGTCTTCAGCCCCTCTCTCATTCTCCCCTCCCGTACTCGCACTTTTCTGGTAATGACCGCGGCTTGTTAAATCGCTCTATCTTACTCTCCAACCCACACACACGCACTCTCTTTGTCTCAAGCAGGGTGCAAGGATTACTACGTCGTCGCGAGCTTCGTGCAAGTGTACATGCACACAAACGTCCACGCGTCCACGCGAGAAATCGATCTCGCGATGTGAACGTGTGCAGTGTGCACCTTATTGCTTAGCGGGCAGCCTGACTTTCTTGCCTTACTTTTCTCCCACTACTTTTTTTTATTGCTTCGATTCTTCGAAATTTCGCGCCGCCGTCATCACATGTCAGTCATCGAGTCGTAATCATAGGCTTTTGCACACGTGCAATAAAGCTTTAAATCGAATACTCGAGCACTCGACTGCTCGTTTCTTTTCGATAACGCTTGAATAAAGCTTAATTTGATTTTCGATCTACACACGATTTTAAAATAACCGAAACTGCACGTTAAAGTTGATTAAAAAATTCTCTTCCGAATACGGATTGTACCACAATGATTATTTTGGGTGCAGCAAATTGCTTTTTAAACGTTACGATTTAATATTAAAAGAAATAAAAGAGATCGCGATTGCGAATCAAGTACTTATTCATGATTTGACAAGTCTTCGCGATAATTACAACCATAAACAGTATGGAGATGATCATTTTACGTTAAATCGTATCACTGTTAACTTTACTCGAACACAAGGTAACGAAACAAGTCTCTTAAAACAAAAAACAGTCAATTTTCACTGAAACTTCTTACGGGGCGTCAAACTAGTCGCTGTATTCTTGGAAAACAACGAAGAATCTTTAGACGCTTAATTGCGATTTACACACAATAACACATAAAGCGCCACGGTGAGGAATTAAGAAACGAGGAATGTAAGGAGAGGAAGGGAAGTAGAAAGGGTAACAAATGAACGTAGGATACGCAAAAGACTCTCGCGCGTATATGTGTGTATCCTTCAAGGATGCCGTCCGAGCGTCGAGTGCGCGCAACTTACCAGGCTCGATGTCAGTGAACCGAGTTGGGCTACCACCGCAAACAGCCCGCGCCCGACGCGAACTTGTTGCGCGATTGCCGCGAGAGTGAGAGAGAGAATGAACTCGGTGGGAGGAGCAACCGCGATGCTTTTACACACATACATATGTAGCTAGCGTAAGCTTACATATATATCCAAACCTCCCGAATTCACCCTGCTGCTGCTGTTATTGTTACTTTATTCTCTTTTTCTTAAGAAGCTTCAATAAATCATCTTTTGTTTTTTCTCTATTAGTTGTAAATTTATACAAAGAACAGTTTTTTTAATCTTTATTGTACAATGTGTTTATAATCACGTGTAGTCCTGTACAGTATCAAGTAGTAGTTACTTGAATATACGTCTTACTATGATTGTTATTTTTTACATAATTGCAATGCATTGAATTTTTAACCTACATAAAGATTATTTAAAAATAAATTTTATTTAAACGTGAAATTGATAAAGAAATAATAAAATACTGTATTTTATAAAAAAAAAAATACAAGGTCCCATAGGTGGTAGTCGAACAAAATAGCATCAAAAATATTTATCGTTGAATTTTTTAAAGGATAATTAACAAAATAAAATTTTTTTTTAATGCATTGTAAAATTTGAACATTTTCCTTAAAAAATTATAAAATGAAGTTCATGATACTCCTTTTTTTTAACATAATTATATATACTTATACGAAAAAATTAATTTTGGTGGGAACTTAATTAAACTGGGAGATAGTTCTGCGTTGCCGGTGTACCGAGACTCACTGCGAAGTAGAATCGGGTCAAGCATGTTTTATTCAAGTTATCTTTTATTAAAAATAATCTACTACATTTCAAAAAACACTGATTGATATTTAAAATTCTGCTCGATTTTTTTTCTTTTCTAAAGACAACGCCGCATTACCGGCGTTAATTATAACGAATTAAATAGAAAATTTAAACTTGAAAAAATTTTGATACTTGTAAAATAATTTAATTTAAAAAAAAATGTAATGGTATGCCGATTTTTCCTTTAAATTTTGTGTGTGTGTGTGTGTGTTAATTTGCTTTAAATTTGATACAAAATTAGTATTATAACTGTAATTTTATTTAAATTATCTATATTACGTACATAAATCTGATACATGTTGCAAAATTTTAAATGTAAATCGAAAAATCTACATTATATTATTAATGAACTTGACACTTAATCAACGTGTAACTTTATTTTTTCACATAAAATAATACAAAAATGTTATGAATACTCTATAAATCTCTTTCATTAAATCCGAATTTGTTTTAAATAAGCCCAAAAATTCATGGTTATTTAGTAGTTCTTTATTTTGGTTTTTATTAATTGGAAAGCCTCCAATTTCAAGTCACCCAAATTGTATTTGGCGCATAATTTAAGAATCCACGTCACATTCTCTATCTTAAGATTGCGCTTAAGAAAATCATGAAAATTCTTATTTTCCATCATCGCATCCATATTGTTTTCTATATAGAGAATTAATTTAGTTTTCAGTTCTTTAAGGTCGTAAATTCTTGCAATATCCAGTATTTCTATTAAGTCAAATTTTTCATCGAACATAATATAATCTATACACTTCCACTTTAAACCATAAATGTTGTACTTATGCGCAACCTCAAATAATTTTCTCAACATTTTACCCAAACCTTCAACTTTGCCTGTGTAAATATATATCAATAAAAATTCAATTACCTCAGTATCGATATCTTCAATGGTAATCGATCCATTTCGATTTTCGAGCATGTCGTCGGCGAACATTGCGCGGAAAACCTCGCTTACTCGCGATAACAAAACCTTATGCACTTTGTACATTGTCTTATTCACTACCAATGTTACGTCGCTATACATTCCAGTAATTAGAAGGCTCAAACCGGAATCCTTTCGAAATTTTATCTCGTTTATATCCATAAGGTTGTTTTTGAATCTGACAATGTGAAAACAGATATGATCAATATTCAAATTATATTGAATATATTCTTCCCTGATGCAAATAATATCAGAATTTCTTGTTTCTTTGCGCAAAAACAAAACATGTATTTTTGAATCTATCCGAACCTTACAAATTATTTCGTAACTATAATCTTCACTGAATACATGCAAATTATTTAAAAAAATTAATTTTAATTCAAATTTGAATTGGTAGCAACCAATTTTACTGTAATTACTGGACCAAACTTTAGTACTTGTTAAAAACTGACTTTGTAAAATACCAAACAAATCTGAAGAAAAGTGTAACTTTATTAATTCCTTTGGCTCTTGTACAGTTAACCTTTCAAAATGTCTATTATTTTGTGGATTTATTGATGGAATCTTAAATTTAAGGGGTTACCCCCAGTTGTAGCTCAACAAAAAAGGCCTTTTTCATGAATTTTTTTAAAGAAAACTACAAAACTTTTTTAAACGATTATTATATCATCTTAAAGAATACATCTTGAAGAACTTCAGTAATTTTTTTATTGCAAATATTACATTGTTAAGTGGCAAATGGCCGCCAATGAAATAGTGTTTTTATTTATACGGTTTGCGGTGACCAACATTGCGGCGAAATGGATCATTTGAAACAAAAAATGTGGATAGATTTAGTCAAATATAAGTATAAACTAGTCTTTAATCGAAGGATTTAAAAAAATATTCATTTTTCACAAAATGGCGGACAGTCAAAGTTAATGGTTCGATTTTAACGAAAAAAAACGGTCGTTTTTTGGCTATAAAACGGCTATTTTTTTTCGAAACAAAAAATCGAACGATTAAAGACTACATTTTTATGTATTAAATAAGCCTGCAAAATTTCAAGAAGATCGGTTTATTAGTGTTTGAGTAATCTTGGTCACCGACTTCAGAAATGCCATTTCGAGAAAAACGCGTTTAAAGTTTTAATTGTCGGTTGTTTACACAACGGATTCTTCTCTTTCAACGCTCATATCTCAGTCAATTTTGTTCGGATCGACTTGAAATTTCCAGGTCATATTCTCAGATACTTATACTTCAAAAAAATGCAATTAACAAAAAATCGATTTTTTCAAAGTCGCAAGCGGGGGTAACCCGTTAAAACACGTAAAGGGTATCTTAGAATCGATACAATTTTGACTTGATGAAGACATTATTTTTATAATAATTCTTTTATGTTCGTTTCAAGATGAGTAAGACCTAACGAATATAAACGCTGTCACAAGAGTACTGAGAAATGTTTTTTGATTGAAATCAGAGATGAATAGGGAGATGGTTTGAGTCAATGAGAAAAAGTGTGGTAAGTCGCGCGCGCAAGGAGGTGCTGCCTCTTACGTGCGTTAAGCCCAAGCGAATACGAAAGCCGCCGCTATGGCTCATCGCACGCAAGGCAGTGACGACACCTCGAACGAACATTCATGAACCTCGTTCATGAACGCACCGGTGTAATGTAAGAGGCAGCACCTCCTTGCGCGCGCAACTTGCCAAACTTTTTCTCATTGACTTTAACGATCTCCGTATTCATCTTTGATTCCAATCAAAAAACATTTTAATATTTTAATTTAAATCGTTAATTCATAGATGACCGTTAAATGACTCGATCAGTAATTCCGCGGGAAAAAGGTATATTATTCTTTTTGTTTCTTAATATATACTTTTAACTTTTGAAATTTATTATTCAAAATTTATTGTTAACAACTAATTAATAACTGCAATAAACTTATGAGATTTTTATAATATGTGCATTCTGTTTCTGAAGCATACGAAATAAGTGAAACTGAGGCACATTATAAATTCTGAAAATTAACTCGATCAATTACAAAGCTATAAGTATAGATAACTGTCAATTGTTTTTATATTTCCTTTAAAGATTATTATTATTATCATTATTATTATTATTATATAGATTTTCATTGGCATCACAGTCATAAGTATATAGCCATAGAACAATGGCACCTTTAAAAATAAATAAAATATCTAATTAGTGCCCTTTGTAAAACTATAAACGTATTTTTTTATACCTTTTCAACTTAAAGAACATACAGGGTAACCGTAAATGCGACATATTCTTTCAAAGGAATTATATTAAAGATTGTTTGATGGTTTAATATTTAATAATCAATAATATTAACTGTAAAATTAAATCAAAACAAATGATTTATGGTTATGTTTGATTAAAGCATTTTAGAAAGAAATATTCAGCACGAAAAGTTATTTTCATAATTTAAATCAAAATTCCGATATTGAGTATAGGCTTTTGTTGTTTGTATTTTTTCCTAATTATATTTATTTTAATTTTAGTTTTTGTTTTTTGATTTCCTTATTCATAGATTGAAACACAGGCTCACTTTTTAGTTCACTTTTATAGTTATAGTTAACTAATCTTCGATAATTTTAGTTTATTTTAGTTTTAATGTACTTATTACAAATTATCTCAAGATTTTATTTTTTTTTTTTTATATTTTCAATGGTGTCAGATAGAGTTCTATCCCGTGGTATAATTTAATAAATTAATCTAATCTAATTTCTTTTTCACTTTCTATTTTTTCTCTAGTCGCATACTTTTACTCTACTATTTTACTGCTAAATTAAATAAAACTATTCTAAAGCACGTTACAATTATAGGGTTGTATACTTTTTAATATTTACGGGATTTTTGACCCCATTTTTCGATTTTTTTCCCTGCTATTAAAGCAAGATTCTCTGTAATCTATACCGCTGTGCCAAATTAAATTTTCATAATTTCATGCTCTTATTGGGTAAGGCCTACACAAGACCTTCATTTCAGATAATCTCTTCTCTTTCTTTTTTAAAAGAAGCATGTGCGAAGCCACGGATGCGCTTCTTAACTTGTTTTGCATTACAAGTTAGGCGGCTTATAAGAGGCTATCCGAGCATAAAGCATCTTACTAAATGAAGGGGAAATATGGGTCTCTCACTATCCCTTTTTTGATTTCTTTCGTTTCCTTGTCTGCTGTTACTGTTATCCCTTGCATGGAATGAATTTAAGAAGGGCCAATTATTTATTACGGTAAATTTTGTGGAACCCTTAGGGGTACTAGTATTATTATTATTATGTAAAATAAAAAAATCAGCGTAAATGAAAAAAATAAATGCTGAAAGAAAAACAATTTTTGTTCGAAGTGCCATTTCCGTTCACTCAGGACAAGAACAACTCAGCAATATATCTCGTGTATGCTTCGGCCACATAATTTGAAAGATCGTTGCACTTGTTGTCGCACGTTACCACTTCGGGCTTACGTAATAAATGCCAGTTGATTCACTCATATCTACTTTGATAAAATGTTTTTATATACTTTTATATTCATTTTTTCTTTATTTTCATCGTTAATTCCCGTTTTCTTGATGATATTATAATCCTTATTGCATAATCTATCATCCTTACTTTTAATGAAAAAATTTTAAATATTATTGTAAGTATAAGAATGATATTTTGTCAATCAGTTATTTGAGATTTTTATCACTTACCTTTTAATTTCTTACACTAATAAAAAGATGGGTATTTCAATATTATTCTTTTCAACTTTCATTAAAAACTGTTAACTTTTTATGAAATATCATTGGAGACGATTGTCCATTGATTATTGTTGATACAAGAAATATTTTATTGTTTAGAAATTCATATTTAATTTTATTTAGTAACTTAAATAATTTTTTTTCTTCTTAAAAAACTTCAATAATTTATATTCTATTTTTTCTCTATTAATTGCAACTTTATACAGCGAACAGTTTTTTTAATCTTTATTTTACAATGTGTTTGTGATCACGAGTAGTCCTGCGCAGTATCTAGTCGTAGTGCTTGCAATACATTCGTCTTACTACGATTATTGTTATTCTTGCGATAATTGCAATGTATTGAATTTTCAAGCCACATGAAGATTATTTTTTCACTTTATTTAGAAAAAAAAATAAGGATAAAACATTTCAAAGAGAAATAATGTAAATAATTCACATTACATTTTATTTAAAATAATGTATTTCTCAAAAAAGAGAATACTAATTGATATTCAAAGTTCTGCTTATTTCTTTTTTATATTCTATCCGCTTTTTTTTGGATAACGTCATACTCACAAAGGCGATGTCACGAAGATAGAAACACAGGGAACTATCATGTCGCAATTTAATTTACACGGTGCACTTTTATTTCACGATAAAATGACGTTGAATTGACGCGTAGACATATTGCTGTTTCTGAACAAACCTATATCTCGTAATAATTGCGACGAGCAGATTAAAAGACGAGCTTCGTTGAATTTGAGAGGGCTAAATTTTTCTTGACGAAATTTTCCTTGCATCAGTTCAGTTTTTTAAAAGATGCAATAAAAATGGACTCTAAAACTTTACTTTAATTTTATCTTATCTTTACTTTCTAAACGCTGCCTATAATAAACGCATATACTGCATATCTTGGGATTTACCTTCTCTTCTACTTACCTCGCTTACTTCGACATTGAACTTGTAAAGATAGTAATAAAAAAAATATGTATGTAAATATATAAAAGTACGGTAGGACAAATGATTAAAAAGTCACTTATATACAATAAGACGTGAATCTTACAAGGACAAAGCCTTTAAGGAATAGGGTAGGATGGATTTTTAGAGGATCACAGAAGAATTGTGAAAATTTATGTCTAAATATGAAATTGAGTTAAAATTGAAAAATTTTAAAATAATTTGATATAAATGTAAAAAATAGTAAAAATTTTAAAATGGTACTAGTTTTAAAATAGTAAAAGTTTGAAAAATGGTAAGAGTGAAATAAAAAATTTGATTAAAATTTTGTTTCAAATTCGTTTTTTTTTTTTTTTTTTTTTTTTTAAATTCAAACAAATTTCAAAGTTCTCGATCGAGCGCACAAAACTTTTTAGGACGAGTAAAACAGTTTGCTTCGAGCTAGAGCGATGCAACTGCTGAGTTTTGGAAGAAAATCGCGCTTTTTATACAAAAGTCAATCTCTAAGACCTGTAAGTTAGACGCAAATACGAGGTAAAAGCACGAAAGGAATAAAAGACGACGAATGGAAAGTCATTTTCCTTCCTACTTCTATCCCATACGTAATTTTACTATTTCATACTTAACTTTTACTATTTCGCAGTGCAGAAGAAAAGCTAAAGTCGCGCTCTTGCATGCAACGAGTAAAATAAAGCACGATATCAGATAGAGAGTTTTATGAGTATTTATGGGGCTTTTCCCATTTTTTAACTAAGTATTTTATAATAAAGTATATACGAAAATTAATGATAATAATTGTAAGTAATAATTGTACGATTTTTCATTCACTACCGATGTTACGTCGCTATATATTCCAGTACTTAGAAGGATCAAACCGTAATCCTCTCGAAATTTTATCTCGTTTATTTCCATAACGTTGTTTTTGAATCTGACAATGTGAAAACAGAAATAATCAATAATCATATTACTTAGAATATATTTTTCCTTAATGTGAATAACTGATTCGCTTCTTGTTTTTTTGCGCGAAAACAAAACTTGATCGCATCTTTACACTATATTTGTGAATCTATCAAAAGAGCCTTACAAATTATTTCGTAATTATAATCTAGGCTGAATTCATAGAGATTATTGTTGCAAGTTATAAATAATTTGTGTAGCATTAGTGTTGCAACGAGGATCTAAATTCTGTATACTCTTCGATCAAGATGTTAAATTTAACGTTTCCTGTCGTTCCTGTAACAATAACATTTGGATTGTAAATTGAATACCATCAGAACTATTTAAATGTGTTAATCCCAAATCCTTGTTAACTATGACATTGGTGAAGTGTTTCTCAGAATTGTCACACATGTCATTTGTTAATTTCATTAGTATTATTTAAATTATTATAATTTTTTATTTTATTTATTTCGCAAATTAATTAATTTAAAAATAAAAATTAAATATTGTATTTATCAATAAAATAACAGCACTATATTCATGTTTTGTATCATTAGTTAAGATATTTTTAAAATTTATTATACAAATGATATTGTTAGCAACTAATTAATAATTAAAATGATTCATCTGAATGCCAATGGTACTTGTGTATTCAGATAGAAACCCAATTATGAAAATACGGTGACGTCATACTGTGTTTTGGCAAAAAACTTTTCTTGGAAATATATGTGTATAAAAGTACTGATAATGAAATTGGCTTTAATTCTTTTAAACATTTATATTTTTAGGCTAAAAAATTGAAATAAAAATAATTAAGTGCTAATACATCTGTTTAGGTCAGAGAACACATAGACATTTCAAGAAGTACAGACGCGTGTAGGAGCGAAAGATTAATCTATCCGCGAGATGACGCTATCAACAGCTCGCATTCGAAGTAATCATACATCTTTAAATAATAGTTTATATAAATGCCGTATAGTACAAAGTGATCTATGTAAATGCAGTAAAGCACCCGATACGATTGAACATATATTTTGGCAATGCGATATTTATAAAAGAGAAAGAGAGATTATGTTTAAGAAAATACGAAAAATTCAATTGTATGGGCCCTTTTCTGTCATCCATTTATTATCTAAAATGAACAAAAATGTTATTCCTATCATAGCAAACTTTATTGATAATATTAATCTTAACATCTGAATCTGCGATAAAATCCATAATGTAATATCATTATTTTATTCAATTTATTATTGTTAACTAATTCTATACTGTAACATCTAAATATAAATGTAAGTCAATTCTCGAATTTAAACTGTATCTTGCGCTTGCGTGCAGCGCCCCTCGTCTCTGTGTCATGGCTATGTAATCTCTATTGAAATGCCAATAAAAAACTACTATAATAATAATAATAATAATAATAATAATAATAATAATAATAATATATGAAGTGAATTTCAACATTTTGCGCACATTTTCTGCGCAGGTATTTTTATACGGCATTTCAAAATAGCTTATTCGGTTTAATATAAAAAAAGAAATATAGTAAAAAAAAAAAGAAAAATTCAAAAGTAACATTTAATAAATGAAAAAAGAAATTTTTTAATAAATATTTTTGAATGTGTACCTTTTAAATTTACTCTAATCATCATTCTCTTATTCTCTATTCTTCTTTCGAGTGACATAATCAAACATATAAATAAATGAATATTTTCATTATAAATTATTAAATAAATTGTTTCACATAATAAAACATTTAATTATATCAATATTGCGATACAATATCATTACATTGCAAAGCTTCGCAGTTGTGAAAAATTTTGCTGGACGAACTAAGCTTTTTATCTACAAACGATGTAACTTTATACCATATGTAGATAATCCTTTCGATAAGAAGGGATCTCGGAGTTATTTTATATATTTATATTTACATGTATATAAATTCATCTGTGCTTGATAAAAAGATGGTGCATGAATTTTTAACCAATCTACGTGATTATAGTAAATCTCCAAATAATCAATAAATACATTCTCTTAATTTTTAAATACATAATACTTTTTCATTTTAGAATTAAAATGTACATAAAATATTTAATTTTGAATTCAAACACATTATATAATAAAATAAGGTTATATAATGAAATTTAATTATTTTAATTTAAAATGCATTATATTTCTAAATAAATTTTAGATTATTAAAAATTAAAAAAAAATTGATTTTTGTTAAGTAATTTTTATTTTACTTTCATATAATAGCTTTAACCGATTGTATATTAAAACTCAATGTATCATTTATGAAGTTTACTAAAAATTAATATTTCAAAACCACAAGCAAGCAAAAATTTCGTTTATAGTTTTTAAAAAGATTTGAAAAAAATAAAAAAAAATAAAAATTTACAAATTGTATTTTGTAATAAAATTAGATTTTACCAAATATTTAAGATGTCAATGCAATCAAATCTAAATTTGTTCTTGGAAGTTTCTTAGAGTCATTCGAAAATAGACAATATACAAACTCCATCACATTCGGAATTCATCAATGATAACCATTCATCGAATTCTCAGCGGTGATTTATTAGTACATTCTACACCTAAGTTAACAAAAAACAAGACAGTCAAAATAAATGAAAGGCGCGATTACTAACAATGTTTCTTACATTTTAATCGTTTCAATATCGATTAGAAAAAGAATAATATAAATTTTTCTCATATCTTTCCTTTCTCTAAGTTTTTCTTTTTCTATAAGCATGTGTACGCGCGTGTATATATAATATAAATTACAAGTGTTGTATATACGAATAACCATATTTTTATCAAGGTAATTTATTACGATACATAAAAGGTACGATATGTTTTATAGAAAATTATTACAATAGAAAATGATTGAAAGTTGAAAAGAGAAAACGAAAATATGAGAAGGAAATATATCTCAAAACGCGCCTTATAGAGACTTGAACGACGAGTTGGAAAAACATGTTCGTGTAAAATTATTTGTTTGTCCAAAAAAGTTAATTTTTGTTCGTTCTTCCCCCCCCCCTTTTTTTTTTTTTTTTGTTTCTTAATTTTTACCTCCGATAAAAAAGGAAAATATGAACGGCGAACAATGCCGACTTTGTGTACATCGGTACTTTTTTATCCGTATGACATCACGCACACACGCGCTCGCGCGCGCGCGTATACATGAGCTAACCACCAGAACCATTGAGATCTAAAGAAGAGCGCGGACAATATACACCGTCTCGTCTCTCTCGCTGCGTGGGCAACACCCGATCTCTCATTCTCTTTCTCTCGTGTCGGCGGACGCCCACATTAGTGCGCTTGTGACCGGCCGTCGCAATACGTCATTAATCCCGATACTTGTTCTCAAGGCTGAAAGTATACGCGAGAAGTATTGAATTCAAAAAGGTTATTTTATTTCGTAGCTTTATTCTACATCGACGTGCGCGCGTGAACGTGTCCTCGTTCAGGTTATGTGATGGCTTTCCGATCGTTATTCGAACTCCGAGGATAGTACTAATCGAAAGTTTATTTTAGTTTTAAGTATTAATTGCCGTGGTTCGGTCTTAATTTCGATTGCCATTAATTAATGCCAACTTTTATGTTTTAATTTACAACGTGAAATTAATTCGATATAAATTAAAAGGAGAGTCGTTGCTTTAAAAATAAATTTTTTAATTTATTATAAAGTTTAAAATGTTTCAAAGCCTATATATTTTATTTATATTTTTCAATGAAATTCGAATAAACTTTTTGCAACAAACATAATATTTCAATTCAAATATTCGTTTAAAAATAATATTAATTTTTCAACTTCGAGATTAAGAAACTTTACTAATAATTACAATCTTGTGTATAACACGTTACAACGATATATATATATAAAATTTGATTAAATCCAAGATAATTTACAAATTTTTTTAATTTCGCATGCTTTCAATGGGCAAAAACACTCATTTGCATATGCACAGGAACGTAAAAAGTATACTTGAAGTCGATAATATTGAATAAGTAATGAAAATCTGAATGTACAGCAAAAGCACGTAGGTACGTATGGACGTGATTTAATCTATAACTGACTAATAGTAACATTTTCTTTTATCCTTAATATTATAAAAAAAAAAAAAAAAACCCGTATTTTTTCATTTTCTTAATATTGAATCTGATTATATCTAAAGAGGATTAACTTTCTTTGGAATTTCGTGGTTTCTTTTTTTTAAATTTCGCGATCATAAGCGTGTTGTAGAAAATTTTTACTTAAAAATGCTTAATCGAAATATTCAATAAATATAAGATAAGTAAGTGATGAAATTCGTATTAAAAATTGTTAATTTGCACAGTAAATTTGTTTAAACATAACGGATACATGAAATCTTCAATAAGTCATTTTCTTAGCTTTCATGTAATTATTTAAAAAAATTTCTTGTATAAAATTCATGTGAAAAATTTTTATTAAAAAGAAAATTTCTTTTTTATACACAGATATTTGCTATTAAAAAGCACGAAAAATCCGAAATTGTATGTTAATATTTTAAAAGCGATAGTTTTGTGAAAATAGTTTAACGAAAGAGAATTTTTTGAGTCATTTTAATGCAATGACTTTTAATCGCAAATTTTTACAGTATTTACGATTTATTAAAGCCTCGACATGGATTCGGACGAGGAGATATTGGAGATGAGCCTGCTTCAGGCCCCCAACTCCGACGATTACGCTTTACTCCTCGACTTACTTAAAAATGCCGAGCTCGATAAATTTAAGAAGCTCGCGCGGCATATACTAAGCACGGAGCCGCGTCGCGTCGACGTTAATCACTTAATGCCACATCCGGTTAACATGACTCTTCTCGACTGCGCTGTAAGCGCTAATCTGCCCGATTTCGTCGAATTTTTACTCGATATCGGCGCCGATCCGAATTTAATTAATTCAGAACACAAACGCGCACCGATCCACTTCGCCACGGTGGACGGGAACGCGGAGGCTCTCTCCGTTCTCCTCAGGGACGAGAACATCCAGCCGAATCTTCAAGTCGAAGGTTACACGGCGCTTCATTATGCCGTTAAAGCCAACAGCTTGGATTGCGTGAGGTTACTGCTCGAAGCGGGCGCGAGCCCCAACTTACCCAACAATCGCGGTGTCACGGCTCTGCACCTCGCAGCGATCGACAATAACCGCAACATAGTTCAGCTAATCGTCCTCAACAGCTGCATCTTGGATCTCGACACGTACAAGTAAATAAATAAAGTTTCATCGAGGGCAATTTTAAAAGTGGTTAAATAGTATAAATTAAAATAATAATTTTTAAACATTTAACGTTACAGAGATCGCAGACAAGACACCGCGCGTCAAATTATCGAAAGAAAATTTCCAGACATAGCGCTACCTCCGGTATCCAACGTAAAAGATTATCCCGCGCTGTTAATGTATTATCTGACGTCGAAAGACGAAGCTAATTTTTTGAAAATTTTGAGCGAAGCGGACGACAAAATTTTGTACAACAAAGCCGAGCTCGCTAAACTCGCGATCGAGCGGAATTTGATAGACGCGCTAAAAGAACTCGATAAAAGGGGCGCTTTTGATGAAGCGAATTTATACGAATTTGGAAAAATCGCCGTCGAACAATCGCATTGCGATATATTGGCGATGTTGTTGAAAAAAAATCCAAACTTGGCGAATCGGCTGCTTTTACCGGCTAGTCAAGAATTGGGAATTTATAGGAAATCTAGTTCTAAAAACAGAAATAATCGCTTCGAATGCTTGAAAATTATTCTGAGTCAGAGAGACGTGGATCTGCGACAGGAGGATGGTAAGACAAAACTTATTATTATCATAATTATTATTTCATTTTTCATCAAACATTCGTTATAAATTCAAATTTTTGGAAAATTAAAAAACGTTATGCAGAATAACTTTATTTATACGGGAACATAAAAATTTACACAAATTGTATTATCATAATTGATTTCAACTTCAAATTTTTCTTTACATTTCGCGTATAGATAAAACGATATTTATTTCCAAAATTTACAGAAAAAGGCAACAGTCCTCTGCACTACGCAGCGAGGGCCGAATGCCGCGAGGCGGTCGAGCTATTGTTAAAAAAAGGTTGCTACATCGGTCACACGAACAAATTTGGCGCCTCGGCGTTGGCTTACATAGCTCCTGATACGTTGAGCGATCACTTTGACAGATGCATAAAGAGCGAAAACGAACACACCGAGGAGTACGAGATAATAATGAATTATCGAAATCTCGTGCCTCACGACGCGCGTCACAATGGCAATGTCAAAGACGAGGATTTGCTTTATCGCAACGAGACCGAGGCACTTGTTTACATCGCCAATAACAAAAATCTGAGGCATCTGCTCGTACATCCCCTGTTGGCGTCGTTCTTGTACCTAAAGTATTTGCGCATTAGGCACATACTTTACATAAACTTTTTCCTTTATCTTGTCTACTTTGCCACCTTGATCGGCTACATATGGGTTATAGCCAAAGATGAGGATACTAATGGTAAGGTTTAATGTTCTAATCGATATCCGTATTCGATAATGTTGACGAATTTTTTATTTATAAATTTTCTTTTTAATTAACGATTAATACTTAATAAAAATTCATTAACGGTTATTTTCGCAAATTTAAACGTAGCTTTTGCATCAAATACGTATAAACTCTAGGTACGATTGAAAATTAAGAAAGTATTTGAACACGAGAAAAATATTTGAAAGTTATAAATAAAACATTTGCCAAATTAAAATATTATATGTGTATACATATATATATATATATTATCGAATCCTTTTAATTTACTTAATTTAAAAACTGTTGAAATTCGTTAAACAACAACACGTGATATTCTTTTTCTTTTGCCGTTACGATAGAAGAATCAACAAATAACATCACCTCAACGTTGCTGAATAAACAAAATGACGAGAAGATCGAAAACGATATATTCGAGAATTGGAGAAAACATTATATCATGTCGATTCTTTTAACCGTCTCTATGATCTACCTGATAATTCGCGAATTGTTACAATCACTCGCCTCGCCGCTAAACTACATAATAAATCCAGAAAATTGGCTTGAGATAACTCTTATAGGGATATCGATATGGTTACTATTGGGCGCGAATCGCGCCGTAAGCGCGGTAGCTATACTTTTATCAACTTGGGAATTCGTCATTTTGATGTCCAAGCATCCGCGCATGTCGACCGACATGGAGATGCTGAAAACCGTAACGACAAATTTTTTCAAATCCCTCCTACTTTACATATTTATTATTTTAGCTTTCGCTCTCTCTTTTTACGTGCTGTTTAAAGGAAACGACAATTTCTTACATCCTCAAGGATCGCTGTTTAAAACGTTGATTATGCTCACGGGTGAATTCGACTCTGGCGACTTGCCATTTTCCGGTTTTCCGGTACTTAGTCGCTTAGTTTTCGTCTGCTTTATTTTGCTCATCGTAATTATTCTCTTAAACTTATTGAACGGTCTGGCGGTCAACGATACCGCGGTTATCCTCTCCGAGGCCGAGCTCGTCGGTCTCATTTCACGGGTCCGTCTAATAGCTTACGCGGAACGCATAGCTGTCGGCTCAAAGTTGGTATCGAAAAAGCCATTCTATTGCTTAAAATATCTGACAAAATTGATGAAACGTAGAATCTTGTTGTTCCCGCGCTACTTGCCCGAAGCGCGGCTGAGCGTTAAGCCGCTTAAAAATTACGCGATAACGTTACACGGCAAATTATCGAGCACCGGAAGAAGCAAATGCTCGACACTAAAGATGGATCCGGTTGTCGCTCGGAGAGCCAAGAGTATACTCATGAATCGTGATCGGGAATCTAATGAGCGAGCGATTGTTGCCCAATGGAACGCATTGATGAAGAAGCTCAACAGCATTGAGACAATCGTGCGAGGGAACGCGACTATCCTTAAATACAAAAATGAAAATACAATCGAGAACATTGAGTGATTGTCTTTTTTTTTTTTTTTTTTTTTTTTTTTTTTTTTTTTTTTTTAATTATATTTTATTAATTATAATTGTAATTATAATTTATATTTCGAAATTTAATATTAGTTGGTTAAATTTTTATTAAAATTGATTAAAGTTTGTTCATTTATTTAAAAATAAATGAATAAACTTTACATTGCTGCTTTCGATATTGCGAATAAATGATTTTAAAATGTATAATACTTCGAAGCAGCAGATGAATATTATCGAAAAAATATTTAAATATATACATTATTTGAAATGTAATACTAAGATTACTATTTTAAACAATTTTTTTTACGCATGCAAATGTATCTTCCTTCACAGTGCAAATAATTTTCATCGCTCAATTGTAAATTTAGCAGATATGAATTAATGAATTACTTTCATTCAAAATAGCAATAATATAGTAACGAAGTTTTTAAAATTATTTGTTTAATATATTTTGTATATGTAAAAATGTTATTCTTTTATAGTAATACATGTAAATAATAAAATTAAAAAATTTGTTAAAAAAACTAAAAATTGCACTTATGACTGGTTATTATACTCTGTATTGTTTTAATAAATACTCACGTTGGTTAAATAGCTAAACGACTGTACGATACAAAATAAATAGCGAAAAAAAAAAAAAAAATAGAAGAAACTTTGTAAAAACATGGTATAGATGTTGAAATATTTCTATAAATTTATACAAAAATATTACAAGTTTGTCATATCTTATATAAATTCATTGTAATTAAAGTATTAATTGAAGATTAATTACGACAGTTACAAAAATTTATTTTGTATTAACAACGATTGGAGGGAAAAATGACATTTTTTTTTAAGTATGTTAAATTGATGTTATATATCTTTTTAATAGTAAGAAATTTAATATTTGACAATTAGATTATTTTTAAATTGATAATATGTTTTATTTATAAATTTTTGTATAAAGTTTTATAAAATTGATATTTAATTTACAGTTTTTCAATCATTTTGATTCATAAATTAAACTTCTCTTTTTATTTTCTTGTATGGTAGTGTCTCATTATCTTTATTATATTCTTCTGTACTTTCTAAATTGGGTACTTCAAATTCGTTTGTGTATTTTTTTTTATCATTCTCATATGTAGCCAATAACTTTGATTTTCTTTTGAACATAGCTACAAAAAATCCACGACATAAATCTTTCTCCGGTAAAGCGTAAAGATATTTACTGCTATTATTACTGATTTCTGATGAACTAGAAGTGTGCCATTCATTTTTTAATTTTTTTTTTAAATTAACAAGAGTAAAAGTATCTTTAACTATTCCTAAAGCTTTATCAACAACACATTCATTTTCTTCTGGAAACGTTGAACATGTACTGTAAATAACTTTCTTAACATTTGGAAAATCAAGTAGAGCATGCTGAAGAACCTTCAATTGTACTGATTGTAAACTTCTTAATCGGAAATTTAAATTTATTTCATTTTGCTCCTTAAATTCGATTCTATTTGTAATACCAGAACCAGAGCAACTTGGATCTACTAAAATATATTTAATATTGGGATATTGTTCTGGTGATATTGTTAATGCATCAGCTTGAATAGTTTCAACACATGTTGCATTCGTAAGAGAAACAAAATCACATAAAGTCTTGTACCTATTTTCATTCATTTCAACTGCATAAACTTTGCTGTAAAAATAAATTTTCAAATTACTTCTACACCAAATTACTTTATGAATAAAATTTCTGAATACAAAGTCTTTATATGTAAGGATGCATTATAAAATATTAATTATAACTAATAATTTGTTTACCCCAGATTGTTAATAACAGCTGCAAGATGAGTGGTTTTCATTCCAGGAGCTGCACACATATCTAAAATTTCTGAATTAGGCTTTGGATTTAGTAAAAAAGCTGCAAGACAAGTGGCCTATAATCATGTATAAAAATGTCAATATAGAAATGACATCAATGTGTATTATAAATATTATATATATACCTTATCTTGCAATAAAAATTTTCCTTTTAAATAACCAGGATGATCATAAAATTTGGTACCAGGTGGAAAAGCTAGAACTTCTGGTATATGAAAATCTTGAATAAAGTCTTCCGATTTTAAATTGGATAAAACTTCTAAATGCAAAGAATAGTTTTCACATCGAGGTAAAAGATTCCACCCATCATCATAAAAAGCATTGATTATTTCATCAATGCTTGTTAATAAAGTATTAATACGCACATATCGCGGTAATTTGACTAAAAATATCAAAAAATACATTTAAAAATTTTTTTTTATATGAAAAATCTCTTTATTTAAATTAATTTAAATAATTATGACAAATGTATTCAAACTTGAAGATAAGGTGTGTATTTTATAAATATTTATATAACAAAATTTTAAATTTAAACACAGTACAATAAATTTTTTATTAATCAGATTTTTTGTTTGTATCCGTAGTAAGTTTGGATTTATCATCAGATTTTGGAGGCTTTTCCGATGTGTCTGATTCATGTAAAGCTTTATAGGCATAAATACCAATAATAATATTAACAACAACAACTGCAGCTAATACAGATATACAATTTGTAATGAATCTTTCTACATCAAATTCTGTTATCAATATATGTCTCACACTAAAAAATGCTATAAATGGCAATGTAAACATAGCGATACTATAGAGAAAAAAAGTTCCTAAAATCTGTGTTATATTAGACATTATGAATGGATACTCTTTTCCTTTCTCAACTAATTTTTTTTTATCTCTAGGTACAACGTAAGATAAGAAGTTTTTTATTCTAGAATGTCTTCTCGATTGTATCCTATTATTACGAATGATTAAAACCATTGGTTTTAACAATCAAATTTTACCTGTAATTAAAAACATTATAATTAATACATAAACATTACCTTTTTTTTTGTCGCAGGGATCTACAGCGGCATTGGGATTTTGCAATAATGCCTGCTGTAACTTTTCTTTATAATTCAAAACAGTCATTATAGGTTTAGCTTTTGATTTTAAATCTTTCTTGCCCCATAATAATTCCGTTATTAAAACTCTTGCCAACCAAGGATCAAATTGTGGATTTTCAACAAGAATTTGAGTATTGTCTATAATAAATTGTAACTCTTTGCAATGTTGCAAAGTCTCTGATACCAATGCGTAGATCCCTTGGACATTCTACATTTATAATTATTATAATATATTAGATAAGTTTTCAATATAGAACAATTAAAAATATAAAATATATCTATTACTTACGGGATGATTTAGTTTAAAAACTATACTTTGAAAACTCACATTATCCAACAAAACCTTTTTTACAGTTTTAGCAGACTCTTTATACAATCTTGGAACTTTTACCGAGTGTATAAATTTAGTAGTCATTATAATTATTTATACTGAAAAACATTAAGTTTTATCAATATTTAATAATATACGATTTAAAAAGTGGATTGAATTTATTTTATTAAATATAGATATTTATTTTTACAAAAATAATGGTGTAATATAGTAATATCACTAATTACATTAAAAAATAAATTTAATTTTTAATTTTTTATTTGAAATCAGCTTTAATAAAATAATAATATATATAATTAAACGCACGTGACTACTGACCATTATTTAGATTCAAAAGGTTAGAAAATATAGAAGAGCGAACACGATAAGATTGAAATAGAATAATAACAAAAATAAAAATCGACAATATCACAATTATCTCTTTTTTTGTAATTTTTAATTATTAAAAGTGATTTAATATTAATTCATATAAAAAATAATATTTAGAAATAATTATAAATAAATACATTAAAAATAAAAATTATAAATTATTTATACTTTTAAATATTAGACCATTATAAAGACAATAAGATATTAATAATCATAAAACTCGATAATATAATTTTTATTACGTAGAAAAAACAAAAAATTTTCTTGAACGAACAAAAACTTTGAACCTATTGACATGATTAGTCTGTTCTCTGAAAGATAGTAAGGAAATTTACTAACAATTAACTAACCTTTATTTCTCCTATGCCATCTCAATTTTTAACTGTTCATGATTTAAGCAATTTTAAAATGTATTTATGCAATTATAGGAGTAAAAATTAAACAAAATGTAATATACATAAAATGAATTATTAATTAATTTTAAATCTGCAGACTAAAAATTAAGTCGAAGCAAATATAAATTAAAAATTCTTTTCAACCCTTATCAAAAAAATATTTCTACGTTAAAAAATGCCGAAAGTACAATCTGGTCCATATATTCCACCTCGAATACTACCTCAAAACAGTAAGAATAAGAAATATTTAAAACATTTCTTGCTTAATTTAATATATTAAGAATCATTACTTTTTTAGAAATTTCTTTTAAAAAATACAATCAACATCAATGGAAACAACCATTGCCTCCAGAGTATAAAAAATCTGCAAAAGCTTTACAAGAAATTAATATAAATAAAGTATCGTTAGAAACAATAATCCCAAAGAAAAAAAGAGTGAGTGTTATTATTAAATTATGTATTTTAATAAGGATCTATTTTCAACAATGTTTGTTTAAAACTTTTTTTTAAATTTATTTGACATTGTTTGAATTTCATTGTTTGAATTTTATTAACATAAATAGTTGGTATAAACTTTTTAATCAAAATTTGTTTATATTATTGCTGTAACAATGTGAATGTTATATATAATATTTTTATTTTAAATTTTGTTTATTTTATAATAATTTTCTTACTATAATAAAGATTAAAATTTATTATAAAATCAAAAAAAAATTTTTTAATTTTAAAATAATAAAAAAGTGCTATTATTTGATGTAAATAAATAATAAATTATAATAATGAAAATAATATATTGGAAAATATCATATTTCAGTTTTTTCATGAAATAAATAAACTAGTGGTTACAGCTACACAACGTGCTTCTGAAATAAATTATCTGTTACAAAAATTTGAAATTCTTGAAAATAATAAATTTTTAAATGAATGGATGGCAAGAATTTTAATAGGTGAATTATTATGGGGTAAGCAACAACTTAAGTCTGCTGCTAAAGAAGTAGAGGCCATTAAATATTATGAAGAAGATTTAAGAGAAGCATATACAGAAGTAATTGATATCACTTGCAATCCACTTGATAACCACAAATGTAAAATACTATTATACAATAGTAAAGTATTTTTTATATATACTGTAATGCAAAAATTAATTTATTACAGTTAAATTTCCAACATATGTTCGTATTAATATATTATCAATTACAATTGAAGACACCCTTAATGCTTTTGGCAAAGAAGGGTGGAATCTCTTACCTCGTTGTACTACTTATTCAGAATATTTGAAAGTACTAAAAAATCTAAGAGGAAAAAATTTCATTAGAGATTATCATATTTCTGAGCTTTTAGCATTTCCACCAGGAACTATTCTTTATTTTCATCCTGGTTACTTAAAAGGAAAATTTTTAATTCAAGATAAGGTATTTCTAATAATTTTAATGAATTTATATTAAATTTTTTATTGTAAATAATAATGTTTGAATTAAATATTTTTTATTTAAGGGGAGTTGTCTTTCAAGTTTTTTATTAAACCCAAAACCAGATTCAAATGTACTGGATATTTGTGCTGCTCGTGGTATTAAAACTAATCATTTGGCTAATATTATGAACAATGAAGGGTAAAAATAAAAAATAATATATTTATTTTTGTATAAAATGTATAATAATGAAAAAGAATAATTCATTTACATTTATACAGATTGATTTATGCAAATGATATTCATCCAGTTAGATTTAATGCTATGTGTAACATATTGAAATTAACTGGTGCTACTTGTGTGAAACCTTTATTAGATGATTATTTGAATTTAAAATTAGACAATAGTGAAGATATTAAATATATTTTAATTGATGCAACTTCTACATATTCTGGAATATTTTATGAAGTTAATAAAGTTGCTCATAATAAACGATTGAAAAGTAATCAATTTATTTTAAGTATGGTACTAAGATACATTCTTCAAACTTTTACAAATGTCAAAAGAGTTGTTTTTACTACATGCTCTTTATATCCAGAAGAAGGGGAAAAAATTGTTGACGATGCATTAAAAGAAGTTGGTGATTCTTATACTCTCCTTGATGTAAAAGAGATGTTATGGAATCAATGGGAAACAGTAGGAGTATCAGAATACATTTGCGGCAATAAATGTTTACGAACCATGCCAGAATTTGATCTTTGTCAAGGTTATTTTATAGCAGTATTTGAAAGAAATTTTAATGTATCAGTACCTGCATATGTAAGAAGATTTAAGAAAAATTCAAAAGTTTGCACATTTGATGATTTAGAGAAAATTGAAAAAATTAACCACACTGGAAAAATAATTCAAGCTTATGTACCTAAAGACAAAAATATGAGAACTGAGGAAGAAGAACGAGCTATATTAGAAAGAAAAATGAATCAAATAGAACAAAGAAAAATTAAAAATATTTCATTCAAAATGAAAAAAGAACTAAAACAATTCAAAAAATTAAATCAGTATTCAAACACAAGTAGTACTTCAGATGTGGATAATTTTCCATCTCAAGATATTTATGAAACTACTCATGATCAATTATATCCATAATAAATTTTACGAAAATAAGCAAAATAGTTATTGATTTCTTTAGTACACTGTAATTTAATTTTTCTATTTCTTTAATCTTGTAATTATGATAAAAACAATCATTTTTTGTGAATAAGCAAAAGTTTTTGTACACAAGTAGTACATATTTTGACAATTTTACTGTTTATAACGTTCTATTTCTTAATGAAATAACTAATATATTTTTTTGTAAAAAAAAAAAAACAAAAAAAAAAAAAAAAAAATAGTAATTAAAAAAAATATTAAATGTATTTTTTTTTTATTAGATGTTTATTGCATATTTATAAATAAACACTTTGAAATAATACTAATAATACTAATAATGAACATAAATATTTAATTTAAAATAAAATATGGTTAAATAAATTATTTATTTGTATTATATTATTTCATCTTGACATAATATAAAATATAATAATGTATAATTATAGTCACATTTAAAAAATCATAATAAACATTCGATGAAATTGTTAAATTATATCTTATTTGAAATTGTTACTTTAGTATACATATACATATGTGCATGTTATGAAAGATAATACATATAAAAAATAATCTTAAACTATAAATCATCTTTGATTAAACTATTTATCTAATCTTAAAATGCTTAGGCATTTATGGCTTATTCATAATTTCCTTGAATATTGCATGTGATTTTTTACATTTTGAATCTGATTATTTCATCATTTAGAAAAATTAAAGATAATGGTTTTTGAATTTGATAATTTTATAACTATTATTGTAACAACTTTTTTATTTATTATTACTGCTTTTTACACATATGCAAAATATAAATTATCTTTCTGGAGTAGGCGAGGCATTAAGACACTTCCAACACACCTCATATTTGGAAATTTCAAAGACACATTTACTTTTAAAAAATCTCCAGGTCAAGTGATACAAGAAATATATGAAAAAGCAGCACCTGAAGATCCTTATATTGGTTTTTATATATTTCATGAACCTAAATTACTTATTAAAGATCTCAACTTAATGAAACAGCTTATGGTTAAAGATTTTGATATTTTTCCAAATCGTTGCTTTGGAGGAGAATCACAAAAGGATTCGGTTGGATTAGTTAATCTCTTAGCAATTCATCAACCTCGATGGAAATATCTACGTCAAAAACTCACACCTAGTGTGACAGGTCTTAAATTACGTGGAATGATTCCTTTAATACATGAATGTGGAGCCCCTATGTTAAAGTTTATTGAAAGCACAAAAAGTGAACCTGGTGGTTGGAAAGCAATTGAGTTAAAGGATATCTCTAGTAGATATGCAACTGATGTGATAGCTTCATTAGCTTTTGGAATCACTACAAATTCTTTCAACAGCAGTGATGCTGACTTTTGGAGAGCTGGTATATTTTTCAAGTGTACTTAATTAATATTAGATTTTAAATACTTTTAATTATTTCATTTATTATATTTAATGTATTGTAATAATATCATTTTAAATGTTTTGAATTGTTTTTATATAATATTTAAGATAATAAATTAATTTTTTAATAAAATTTATATAATTTTTTAGGTCAAAAAATTCTTTCTGGAGCAAAAAGAGGAGTGATTTTAATTATATTATTTTTTTTACCTGGATTGATTAAATTTATTGAAAACTATATGGTGAAACCAGCTGAATATTTTAGAAACATTTTTTGGGATTCAATGAATACTCGTGAAAAAAGTGGTATTAAACGAGGTGATTTAATCGATCACTTTATCAATTTAAAATATGGAGAGCAAATTTCTGATTATAGTAAGTAATACTTTAAATAATATTCTTATTTTTAATATGCAAGATAATAGTCAAAATTAAAATAGTTTGTTATTAATGCATTAAATATGAATATATAAATTTGATTTATTTATTTTAAAATTAATTTTTTTATTTGAAAATAAAATTTTTAAAATTTTAAAAATAATTTAAATTATACTATTTTTAATAGTATCCTAAAATTAAAATAATTTATTAAAAAGTTTAAACTTTTGTTAAATTGTATAATTTTTAATCAATCCATTTTAATCAAAATAATTTTAGAATTTGATGGTGATAATCTACTGGCTCAAGCAGTATCTTTTTATGTAGCTGGGTTTGAAGCTAGTTCAACTGCTATAGCGTTTAGTTTGTACGAACTTTCAAATCATCCAGAAGATGAAGAACAATTGTATAAAGAAATCAAGGAGACTTTCGCAGGTAAAGATTTAAATGTAGATTTAATAAATCAGATGAGCTTTTTAGACCAAGTTGTCAGCGAAGCATTAAGATTGTACCCACCACTTCCTATAGTTGACAGAGTTGCTATAAGTGATTACAAGGTAAGATTTCTTGTTGCTATAACAATAATTGTTAAGATTTATTTATAAATTTTATAATAATTACGAATCTATTAATTTATTGATTATATTTGTCAAAACAATATATTATAATTATGTACTTCAAAAAAAAATATGAAGATTTTGATGTTCAAAATATTTAAAGTTTGATACTTGTTATTTCATTTTGAGTATTTAAAATATCTATTTTATATTTTACTTTCGAATTTAGAATATATTTTAAAAATATATTGCTTCAAGTTATTGTTTAAGAAATTTTTTCAATCAAAACCTTTTGAAATTCAATAAAATTAAATATATTTTAAATACATAACTAAGAAGCTGTTATGACAAAGAATTTTATATTAAACTAATTTTTTTACACAATGAAAAGTTTTTTTTTTTTTTTTTAATTATTCATGAATGAGAATCGTAATAATTTAACATTCAATAATTTTTAAAATATATTTTATAAAAAAACGTAAATATACAAACAATTAATAATATTTAAATAAGAATATAAAAAGTTTCTTTGAAAATTTATAGAAGTATTTTATCAAAATAAAATTATTAATTTGATGATAAAAAGTTGCCAGGAAGTGATATTATTATTCCCAAAGGAACACCTATTTATATTTCTATAAATGGAACAAATCGTGATAAAAAATATTTTGAACGCCCGGATGAATTTATACCAGCAAGACCGCGTATAAATACAGAAAATCTGCCAAGCTCTTCGCTTTCCTTTGGCATAGGTCCACGATCATGCATCGGTAAATTTCAATCGATAAAAATTAAAAAGTTATAAAATTATAAAAAAAGTCTAAAACACTGCGGCATTTATTTTTCTTTAGATTATAATTTATAAGCTTATTAAAAAATTTTTTTGAAAAACTTTATCACTTTAAAGTATTTTAAGAAAAACTTGGCGAAAATAGTTAAAAGCTACTTTAAAATATCATGAACAAGTCAAATAATTTTCAAGTCATGTATTTATTAAAAATTCATTAATTAAATTTTTTTTTATTAAGTTTTAATCTCATCTATATTTATGTCAAAGATGATAACTTTTTCGTCAGATTAAAAAAATTAAAAAAATTTTTTTCTAATTTATTTGAAAAAATACTTAACTTTTTTAACTTTGTTTAAAATTTAACGAATATTTATATTTTAAAATGATAATTTGTCAGCAATATTGTGAAAAGCTTTTATAAAAAAACGTCTTTGATCTATATTTAGTAGCTAATCCAAATTGGGCACTTTACTTCGCATATTTTTGTTGAGAGAACCTTATCTAATCAGTGACTACTTCCTGCCCAGAAATAAAATAAAAAACACCTAATCTGACGTTGATTCACTGATTGTATGCAAATGTTTTTGAAATATTTTTATAACTGAAACAAAAATAAATTTAGATTTAATTGATAATTAAAAATTTTATGTTTACATATTTTATAGGTCAGAGACTGGCACAGATTATTACAAAAATGGCCTTAATAATGATACTATCGGAATATACGCTTACAAATGAAAAAAAAAGTAAACTTTTATTAAAGCCTATTTCTGTCTTTACTGCTGCTGATGATGGCGTTCGTGTCAAATTGAAGAAGAGAAATTCATAATTTTTTATGTATTCTTTATTGTTATTAATATTAACTATGTATAATATTTTTATAAATTAAACTTTTTGAAAGTTTTTATAAAAATAAAAAAATTTCTTCAAAATAATATTTATCTTTAAATGAAAATTACTTACAAGTTAGAAGAATATTTTAATTTTTTTTTAGGCAATAAAATTAAAACCACATTTAAAATATATTGTTAAATTATATAATATAGTTCGCTTGATTTTGTTTTAATGCGTAACGTCAATATAAGGAAAGCAAATATAAATTATTGCATTTTTTTGTTTGCAGTTTGTATCATTATTTCGTCGTATTTATACTTTTTGTTTTAATATAATAATTTTTATATCATGAATTTACTTCAGACAAATATTTAATTGCTTTAATTTTATTTTTTCCTCTAAAAGTTTTTTTTTTAAATATTAGTGACTGAAAATCGTAAATTAATAATGATATTATTAAAAATAAATATAATTTAAATTAAAAGCATAAATAATTTTCCTATCTATATATATTTTTTTGCTTTTCAATTTTACTATAAATGTAATAATTTTTTCTAGTTATGAATTATTAAATAAAAATATTACATATAAAGATTTTAATTAAAATTTTATAAAACTAATAAATCGTTTTTTTCTTTTTTGTATTTTATTACTTAATTAAAAACTTATATTTACATATCATGCATATAGTTGTAACTGAAACAAAATAAAAAGAAATTTTTCGTGAATACCAGGACGAATTGAATTTATTGCATAAATCACAGAATTCAATAATTGCGAGCTGCTGATAATAATAACACCAAAGCTAAAAATTCAATTGCCTCTTATTTCAACATCAAATCACTCAACCCAGCGCGATTTCATTTATTTATATAGTCGCTATTAGTTAATCTATCGATTCTATCTTAGCTTTACTTTTCGCTGATCAAACGACGTATATAATATTTAAATAGATTATAACATAATATTACAAAAATAACAAGCGCCTCGACAGCGATAGTCAATAGACCTAATGATTGTATGGTCATAAAGATCCCATTACGTTTATAAACGGACACGATATATAAAGTCTCTAAAAGTGGCGTTGTATAGACGAGATAAAAATTTTTACTCTTTAACTGCGTAACCCATTACTTTCGAAGTTATGTGTACGCTGTGTATATAGCATAACAAAGAAGCTTAAATTGTACTCGCGCATGTAAACTTACAAAATTGACTGATACTTTTATAGTTTTTTTGCTTTTGTACATATACACGACACGACGTGTAGTTAAAAAATTTGTCACATACTTATAAATTTAATAATATTGTGTGATAATTATAGTTAAAAATGAAAAACATAATTTAACAATACCTAATCGTACGACTATTTACCAACACTTATGTGCTACATTATCTCGACATTATTTCTCTTTATGCGATATGGAAATTGGCTAAATTACTTAATACAGTGCAGAATACTTTATAGTTTTTGTCTTCGGCATGACATTATTGACTTTCTTGTTGTGCGTCTTTGTCTGCGTCTACCTTGTCTGTGGACTGAGGTAGTTCCGCCTTTGTAGCTAATTGCAACGCATTCAGCCATCTAAAATCATAAAAAGTTTAATAATAATAAATTTAGAAATATTTTTAATACCACAATAGCGCATTATCAAGCGATTTACTTTTCTTTATCCGTTTGTGAAGAAGCCTGCAGGTAATAACACTTTCGTGAGTGATGAATCTTGAAAGCTCGAACTCGATCCTTGGAATTAAGGGGATCCTCGTCAGGCAATTCAGTGCCTTCGGTGACGGTGAAACCGGGCATCGGAGTGGCAGTCATTGCCGACCTTTCGGTCTCGGATTTAAAAGTGTAAAGAACAAAGTCAACATGAAGAGCGAACCATCGTCTCGTCCAAGGCTTGCTTGCCTGAGTTTTGAGAAGAAGGTAACCCGAGAGGACGGAGGCTGCTCCTGCCGATACCTGTAGCAGACTCGGCACAGGACCGTTTGGTGAGGACGGCGAGGACTTACTCAGTGGTTGAGTTAACGCCGCGTGGCACAATCGACACACGCGCATATTCTTATTGTCCTCAAACAGAAGCTTCTGATTTGAACATTTACTACATACGACCTGCAAAATAATTATAATTACATAATCTATTGAGAAAATTGTATTACTTTTTATTTTGTGTTTCTATAAAAATTATCTTTTCATATTATTTTACGGTATTTTTCAAGTCGAAAATCTGTTGACAATCTTATAAACACAACATTTATAAAATATTTTTTCTACTTTTAATTAAATTTTTATCTTTTCAGAAGTATATTTACCTTTATAAAAATAAGATCAAGATAACAAAATAACAAGATTTCCATCATAATTTTTATAAAAATTGATTTTTATTCTTAAATAAAAGAAAGATATCGATGTTATCATTTATAAGATAACACCTATATCAAGCATCAACTCGAATACTTGAAACTAATACTATAAATTTAAAAAAAAAAAAACTTTTATTGAAAATTTATTTTAATTTCAGCTAAACAAAATTAATATTTATATCATTAGATGTTTGTTTAATTTTTTGAGATTTTCCTATAAAATGTATTTGGAATTTTTTTCCATCAATAATATCCATGGTGTTTTTCATATTGATTTATTTATTTTTCATGTTTCACATATTGATTTTTAGATGGAAATTCTGAAACGGATTTTTACTTTAAAGGAAAAATGCATGAATATTTAAGCACGAAAAATTTAATTTAATTTTACTTGAAAAAAAAAAAAAAATTTTTGAAATTGTAAATGTATTAATAGTTACGAAACGCAGATATACAACACCTTATTTTTTTTTTTTTCTCAACATGAATTACTTTTATACTTACAATTCCACAAGCTCTGCAATTGTGCTTGCGTTTCATCACGGAAAATATGACCTCGCAAACCATGCATCTTGTCACATCATCCGCCTTGACCAATGCAGTTTTGACATTTCCAGTCTTAAGACTTGCCTTACGTCGCATTATTTCCTGCATCGTTTCAAACAAAGCATCTAACCAGGCAGCTTTCTCCGTTGCAGAGTGCGTGTAAAGTTCAACACTTTTATTTTCATCCCTTAAATAGAATGTGTTTGCCGTCTCAAGATTATCACCCTCGATTACCTTCAAATTTTCGATCATAAATTTGGCGCGTAGACGGTATAAAGGACCGGGTATCAACCGTAGCGAACACAATAGCAAAATATCGCTAAACTGTAAAAGGATTAATGGATAATTATGTAAAAGCATAATTATATGATTGTAACGCTGTGTTATGCTATTATAATTGTAAATTCTATTGACTATTTTACATATTTTAAATTGCACATATTAATCAATTTCGTTACCACGTATTTTATAAGATATAAAAAACAATTTTTTAAATATAATTATTTCATTTAATTTTTATTTTCAATAAAATATTTTACGTGAATACCATTCAAATAATATTGGGTACTTAAATTTCTTTAAAAGTATTTTCTATATAATAAAATTTAAATATTTACTAGGAACATATGTCTTTCTTGATGATCTCCACTTCTTGCTGAAATTTTAACGATTCTTCCTTCTTTGACGAGCTCTCGCGTCGCACTGACTAGATCGGTGGAATCGTAAATACTTTCTTGTATTTCTAACAGTTTTTTAAATTTATCAATTTTTTTCATAGCTTCATTTGTATGATTCGCTGCAGTTGATACTAATTCTAAGGCTTCTAAACATATAAAATAACACAAGAATATTAGTTTTAATTTAAATTATAACAAATTATGAAAATAAAAAACAGTCATTTTTATTTAATTATTAAAATTAATATAAACTATGAAATGTACTTTAATGTACTTTAAATTTACTCACTTTTGGTGTCTTCATAATCAGGATTATCTTTAACAAGATTTCTTAAATAATCTTTTAATAATAACTCGTATCTTGGCAATCTCTGAATAGGACTAAGCATATGATGCGCTAAGGAAAGCTTTGCACATTCTTCTAATTTTTGAATTTCACTTATAATAGCAGCAAATCTTGGAACTTTTTGTTGTAAAGTACTTATTAAATTTATAGCATAATCAAAATTTTTAACATATTCAGTGTACATTTTTAGAAATGGAGCAAAATTTTTCATTATATCACCTATTCTTGGATCAGCATCCCATGCTTTAATTCTTTCTTCTAACTGTGGTAGCAGAAAGTCATTATGAAATTTGTAAATTGATTTAATATTTGAAAACATATGTTGAACCGTTTCTGGAGGAAACATTGGATGAGCTCTATTTTCTTGATCTACACGAAATTGAAAAATTTGATCAATTAAGTATAAAATGCTAACATATTTTTTTTCAGTAGTTAACAATTCATTTGCAATATGTCTTGCTTTTTTTGTTTTTACATCTATGGAACTCTTTTTAGCTTTCAATTTTTGTTCAACTAATAAATCATCTGGATGATCCACTACAATAGCTGAATCTGTTTCAGAAGATCTAGTCTCTTCTGATTCTTCATCGCTTTCTGATTCACTAACTGCATAATCATTTTGATAAGAACTTTCCGATACTACAAATCTACAAATTATTAATATTTTAGTATAAGTATTGTATAAACTGTATAAATGATTCATTCTTCATTTTAAATTATTATAAATTGTATAGTTAATAATGATTAACATTTATTTTAATTTATTTTAAGAAAAATGATCCAATAATAAATTATTAAATAAAATTGAAAACATATCATAAAAATTATTAAGAGCATCAAAGTTTATTAAAATTCTTTTAAAATGAATTCTTAAATAACAAAATTTATTTTATTTTTCAATTAATATTTAATTTATTTAAGAACATCGGAAACATTTTTATTTATATCTTTGGTAAATAGTAAATATAATGCATTTTAAAAATTTGTAATACAATTAACAAATATTTTTACATTTAATTCCAAAAATGATATGTTTTAAATATCATAAACTTCTAAATAGTATTAAATATTAACCTGCTACTTCGATATTCCAAAACACTGTGTGACATCTTTGAATAAGATGATTCAATTGTTGTTTCTTGTGTTGTATTAACTTCTGTACATAAAGTTGATGCTGTAGTTGACATAACAAAAGGTCTAAATCTGGGGAAGCCTCCAAAACTAGCAATTCTATGGAAGGAATGTCTAGGATACTGATTCTGTTCCTCCTGTCCACCAACTGAATCTGAATCTTGGGAATTACCATCTTCACTAGTTGTAGTTTGTTGCTCTAACAATCGTGAATTTCTATTTCCAGTCTTTTCTAATTCACTGGATGAAGAGTGTAACTCTTTCTCATCTGTGATATGTAAATCTGTGTAAAATGTACTAGTGCCACTCGTTTTGGAGCCAAACATTTTGGGCTCGAATGGCTCTGTACAAGTACAAACCATCCAGGATGAAAAATCTTTCAACTGACCTCGCAGCATTCTATTTAGTAATGAATTTGATCAGTGTTAATGAATAATAATTAAAAGATGATGGTTAGATGAAACCGATGCTCAAATGAAATTAAAATATTTAACGATGATTAAGTTAATTTAATTAATATAAAATTTACTGTAATATATAAAATCAGATCAATTTTAATCTTTTTAGTCCATGTTTATTATTTTTATTCAAATATTTTAAAAAAGTGAAAGAGTATATTTATTTATATTTAGTTACATTAAAAAAAATAATTTATTTTAGAAACAAAGAATGATGTAAACAAACTTTAAAATTAAATCAAATAAAAATAATAATTTAACGCAATTAAAACGTTTTATTGAGATATTTGTTTCAATTTATTGCCAAGCATATAAAGATAAAAGTATAACAGTAAGAAAACTATTACAATTATCAATATAATATAATTTTAGTTGCATTTATAATAAGTAAAACTTATAAATAAATGGTACGTTAAATTTGAATGTCATTAAACTATAATACAGAAACTGATTAATGCTCTAAAAATATAATATGTCCTTTTTAAAACCGAAGCAAGATTCTTATATTCAGTTACACTATGAATCTGATATCATTAGCAATCAATTACAAGTCAACAAAAGATAAAAGAATAAAAATTGGTTTATACATCAAGTCATGAAAAAACTCACCTCTTGCCTGACCTTCAGTCAGGTATTTAAGCAAGTTTCTACTTAAACTAGAATCTGACATTGCTATAATCTCCAAAGCACCCTGAATCTTCTTAAGATATATATCATTTATATATATACATATATGCTATATGTATGTATATATATTTTTTTTAAACACAAATTTGAAATTGCACACGTTAAAGTCTAAACCTGACTGTTGATTACACAGCAAATAACGAAATAAGAAGTCTAAAGTCATAAGGACAACAACAAAGAATGACGATCCACAAAATGATCAGAGCATACTTTAAATGCTAGGCGCGACCGAACGGAATTGGAGCTTATATTGTCGTCTATGGAGGGAGTGATGGGCCTCCTAATTTGGAGCAGGTCCGTTGTAATAGAGGTGCTTGGATTCCTTATCAGCGACACCGCTCCAGACGTATGACAAAGAAGAAAAACCGGGTCTGCTGCTATAACACTTCTTCCAGCGTTGCGGAACCGTCACCGCTGCACTTGGCCCAAAATAAAAAGAAAATCGCCCGGCGTGCTGTGCAGCCGTTACGCGCATCGCGCAATTCACAATGACGAGGCGGTGATGGCTTTTTGTAATAGATTATTTAAATATTTTAATAAAACTGAGATACGTCCGTTTTAGCTTATAAGCGCACACTAAGGGATGTTCCGCTCTCGTTCTTTTGGCCGCTCGATTTTTCACGCGTGAATGAGACGCGCGCCTCTTTATTTACTTTTTCATTTTATCGACTCTCACTCGGTCTGCTTAGTGTTGCATCTTGCTCGCGTGCTATGATGATGCGACCGCGTTGGCGCGGTGACAATGACCAACCCTTGAATTCGATTTGATTCAATTATTTCTGCAACTGCTATAACACTCATGCTAAAGAGTTACATGATATTACTGTCACTCGAGATATCTTGCCTTCGTCTATCTTTCTCAAAGTCACAGACAGACAATTCACTTGATCTTCGTCTGCTTTTATGTATAGAAGCGCCGATAGGCACGTATAATATTAGGATTATCTATATATATTTGTAATTTGTATCGGTAATGTAGAAATTGACAATAGCATTCAAGTGTCAAGTATATATATATATATATATATATATATATATATATATAACGTTAAAAGATGAACACTGATGAAATAAAAATAAAATTTAAAATGTTTATGTTTTTCTTAATCATTGTTTAAAAATTGACATAATTTTAAAAGTAGTTTAATCTTATATTATATAGTAAATTATTAAATTACGTATATCAAAGATTTTAATCCATTTATTTTTATTTAGATTTAACATGTTATTTAAATTTTCATTCGTTGTATACTAAACTTATTTCAATTATTATTATTCGTAAAAAATTTTACAACAGTTTTTGATTTTATTCATTCTTTTTCTATTTAAAATAAAAGATACTAGATGGCGGTAAATTCTTTGAATTCTATTCAGTATAGAAACGTAAATACTATAGCAATATACTATCATTTTTGTTCTTGAATGAATATCAAAACTGTAACTAGTTGAAACATTTAAATAATAAATAAGAGAAAGAATTTTTAAATATGTTTTAAGTATGCTGTGTAAATATTAACCATAAAAAAAATTGTCATATTTATACTTTTTTTGTAATATTATTCAAAAATTATATAATTAAATTAATATAAGACATTATCATGAAATGCTGTATAAAATAAATTTTTAAAATGATGCACAGTGGTGTTGATATGCCAACTTCTCCAATTTTGGATTTGAGAATTGATCCATCAAGGCAAAGATATCCATTTTGCATAGTATGGACACCAATTCCTGTACTAACGTAAATAAAAACTTAACCTACTATGGTTAGCCCTTAATGCTATATTACTTTATATAAAAATTTTAAATGTAATTTTAGATATTTATTTCCATTTATTGGACACATGGGTATTGCAACTTCTGGTGGTGTTATTCGAGATTTTGCAGGTCCATATTTTGTTTCTGAAGACAAAATGGCTTTTGGATGGCCTACAAAATATTGGCAATTAGATTATACAAAAGCCAAAGGAAGAGTACAAGGATGGGATATTGCTGTTCATGAAGCCAGTGAAATTTACAAAGGAAGAATGGTATTATATCAAAATAATTTTCTTGAGTGATTATAAGTAATTTATAATGGTAACATTTATATCGAATTAATTTTTTAGCATAATTTATTATGTGATAATTGTCATTCACACGTTGCTAGAGCTTTAAATTTGATGGCATATAATGATTGTGACAACTGGAACATGGTTAAACTAGCATTATATATGTTAATATTTGGTAAATATGTTAGGTAATAAAAATAAATAAAATTTCAACATGGAAATATTTTTCACATTTAACATTAATTAATCTTACTTTTGTTTAGTTTTTCAGGAATAATAAAAACTTGGGCTCCATTCTTAATAATTAGTATTATAATTATTTTATTTTTTACATTAATTTAAATATAATATTTATTTTTGTTAATATTATTAAAAAATATTGATTTATACAATAATGTAAATAAATGTTTATTATAATTTCTCATAACGAAGCATTATGTGGCAATTATACATGTATAAAATTATATATATTTTTTACAAAAGCATATTTTAATATAAAAAAGATTATGATTAATTAATCTTAAATTAAAATCCAATCTTAAATTTAAAATACAGGTGTTATAAATAAAATGTTAAGAACATCAACAAATTTACAACATTGTATATATATATATATATTCATTATAAATAGTTACTCTTCATTCTGGCTATTCATTTCAACCATGACACTTCGTTCAAGACTAAATTCATAATTATAATCTTCTATGTTAATTCTGTTAATAAAGGCCACTATTTCGTCTAATCTAAGTTGATCGATCACTAAATCATCATTCATATTTCTTTCAAGTTCTTTACAAAGTTTAAAAGGTATGTTACTTAAATCGTTGCCAACCGTTTCAATAGAATTTTGTTTAACAAATGATGTGGGCATTGTTGGATATGGAGTTATATTATTTAGTGAAGGATATAAGCCTGGAGTTTTATCATCTGAATCTTGTCCAGGTTGATTTCGCCTTTCTATAAATATAAACTCTTCATCAGATGGCCCTGGTTTTCCTTCTGGAGTATCTGGAGGAGATTCTCGATGTTTTTTTTTTCCAAAAAACCAAGACATTTTCTAAGGAAAATTATATTTTATTATAATTAATAAAATATTTAATAAAATAAAAATTTAAAAGTTAAACTGCTTAATATTATAATATTCATAATAAAATTAGAAAACTTACAATATAAGGTTATGAAAATCAAAATTATGGCATTGATGAATGTTTCATAAAATTAATGTATCGGAGATAAGAATTTGCGCAATAATTACTTATAAGAAAAATAATTTTGACAAATAAAAACACTGCTATGGCATAAAATTCGTTCGTTTTAATAGTTTCAAACAAAGGAATGTTTATGCATGCATGAACTTTCAATTTTAAGCATTAAAAAAGCTTTGATCAATTTAATAAATTTTACTAATGTTTATACAACAATAATTGTTTTATAAAAATTTAATAGGAACATCATAAGTTACATATAATTTAGTAATTTTCTGCAAGAACTCACATATCACTTTGAATATAAAAATAAACTATTACACTGAGATTGGTAACTGAAGATTCAATACGTTAGTCAATCGATTGCACATTTTATTTACTTATGCATTTTTGCATGAATGCAATTAGAATATTTTAGGTAAAGTTGATTGCTCTTATTATTATTTCTTATAAATATTTATAAAATATATATTATTTAAAAAATATATTTATTGTTTTGAAAAAAAATAATTTAAAACGTCAATTAATATTTAAATCAATAAATAAATGCAATGCAAAGAAATGCATCCTACAAACTTTATAAATTATAAATAATTCTCGTTTTTACGGATAATATCAAACATTTAATTTATAATGTTCTTGATATTATTCGCTAATCTATACTGTAATTAAATAACCTGTCTCATTAATTGTTTTTATAATAAAAAAATAAGATTTAACCAACCAACGGTAAAGGTAATTATTTACATTAAAAAAAAGTTTATTTTGCAAATTCTCATAAAGATAGCGACAGTGTTGCGAACTTGCGTGACTATAGGAATACCACATGTAATATACTTCTCATATACCCACACAAACAGGTCGTTACACGTATGAGCTTAAGGAATGTTATTTTCGAGAAAGAAAGAGACAGACAAACCTGTTTGTCTGTCTCCCTTTTTCTTTGCGAATGTACATCGGGCAGTGCGCGCGCGCGCGCCTTTTTTCCACCCTCTTAAGGTACAGGAAGAGACACGGTAACTGAAGAGAGTAGAGAGCTAAACTTTGCCTGTGTTTTCTCTCAGTGTTGGTCGTGCGACTATTCTCCGTGTTGCGCGTGTTCTTATCTACTATTCCTAACCTCCAAAGCAGCCGTCTTGTCTGTTTTTCTCTGTGAGTGTGTAAGTACGCGCCTTTTTATTTGACGTGCTTTACGTTCTGCAATTTACAATTTTTACGTTGTGTCTATAAAAGCGCCGAAGGTTCGTGTGTGATAAGTCGTGCATCGTTCTTAATTCTTTTATTTCGGGTTCGAATTTGCGAAGATTGGAGGTGTTTTTAGTTGGCCTACGCGTTCCGTGCATCGATGACATTAGTGTACTAGATATTTAGATTATTTTCTGTCCGTGTCGTACTTATCTACTTGTCGTTTGGATTATTATTTACTGTAATTACTCTGTGAGTGGTGTACATATATATAAAAACTTTTGTTTTTTCACTTTATCAGCAATAAAATTATTGTTGCAATAGAACATTTAGCAAATATCAACATGTGTGAGGTATGTCTTGCATCTTTTATTTTAGTGAAAATTTGAATAGTTAGTGAAAATAGCTTTAGAAATAAGTGGTTGCTCCGTCAATCTCATTTAATAACTTTATTTTTAACGAAATATATTGACCTCTATTAGTGTTTACAAAATTTGAAGTACTTGTAATTATTATTGCATAGTCTATTTTGTAAATTTTGTAGCTACTATATCTACGTGAATTCTGGAAAGTATATTATACGTATATAAGTGGTAAGCGAAACGAGCGATGATTCGCTGACACTTGCTTCGATGTTTTCTCCCTCTATCTCTCTCTGTTTCTCTCGTTTTCTTATACCACATTCTCTCTATACTTTTAAAACTGCTTCCATTTGCCGTTTAATTTTATTTTGCTCTTTCATTCAAAAGCGTATTAATATTCAGTGAAATTGTGCTTATAAACGTGAGTATTGAGAAAAATATTTATCAGCTAATTTTAAATTATTGTTTTATCAATCATTTAATTGTGTATAAGCCGTTTTATTAGAAAAATTAGTATATAGAAAGGGGTTATAAAATTTCTCTTTGTTACTTCACGTGCGTGTAACATTTTTCGCATAAAAAATATTTCAAATACCATTGTCTCATTCTTTACATGAACAAGTTTTTTGGCAGTGTACATGATATATGTACGGCAGCAAAAGAAAGAGAACGCTTACAATACGTGCGTTGGAATGTGTGTGCGTATGCAGAATAAAAGAAAAAAAAAAAAAAAAAGAGAAAGACATGATGAGAAGAGGCGCGATAGGAAGAGTAGGAGAGGAGATTCTCGGAATCAACAGGCTTGTGTTGCGAACAAACGGATGAGTGAACAAGTACGAGAGTTTATATTTTTTCTTTTATGCACAAGGTGTTTTATTTTTTAGTCGCATAGTTGCTTCTATTTCTCTCTAACTCTCTTGATATTAATTGTTCTTTTCTTACTTTCTCTGTTTTTCGTCTCTTTTCACCTTTAAGAGACCACTAAGCTGAGACTTAAGAAAAAGAAGCAATAACATTTATAATTATTTTGTTTTCTTCGTGTATCAGTAAATGCATTGAATGATACAAATTAAAGTATTAAAAAAAAAATATTTAGTAAATTATCATTTTAAAATTAATATTATCTATTAAAAATTTTTTTAATTTACTAGTTTTGTATAACTTTTATTTGGTATGCTTTTGGTAAATTAAATTTCAAAGCAATAGATATTGCCAATAAAACTTATTCCAATTAGAATATTATAATTGTAATAAGAATTTTTTAATAAATACTGCTTGTTGAAAAATTCAAAAATTGAGAGAGAAAGCAAACTCATCAAATTAATTCATCAATATTTGGCGGGTCAGACAATAATGTTTTTAAAGTCTCTTTCGTGAAGCGAAGAATTTATAGGTTAAAATTCACTAAAATTTAAATTTTGCATATTAAAAATGATACCTTATATTTATAAAATATAATATCAATTTGGATAATTTGAGTGGAAAGACTAATTAGAAAATTAAAGCATTTTAATAATTCAAATAATTTGTAAAGCAAGTTGCAAGTAAGTAACTTGCAATTTATGTTAATAAAAAATAATTCAAAATTTAAAATTGCTTATTCGATATAGTATAAATTTTTATTAATATTTAAAAAAAAATTATTCTTTTAAGCATTATGATATTTATCTCGAATGAAACATTAATTTGAATAAAGCAAAAAAAAAAAAAAAAAATTAAAAATAATTAAAAAAGAGAAAGGTAGTGTGGAAAAGAAGAAGACGACGATGAAAATAGATTCGGACGCGCGAAGTAACGATTCACGCGGGAAACAGGAGGGAAACAAAAGCAGAAATGGAAACGGACGGGAGATTAAATAAATTATCGAGTTTATAACTCGCTGCTGGTGGATCATTCTATTAATAGAGCTCTTCGTGTCTGTCGATAATTAATTTAACCCAATCAGATTTCAATCCCGTATTATCAAAAATTTTCGTTTTGCGCGTTCACTCTTCTAACGACAATATCAGAAGGATTTTCAGGTATTATTAGTTATCAATAATTGCTTTTGTTATAAATGTTAAATCTTTTTTTATCGATTATATTTTGATTATAGGAAATTGAAGGAAGATTGATATTTTAAAATTATTATTAATTTAAATTCCGAGTGCGAATTAAAAAATTTGTATTCTCAATGATGTACATGTAATATATTTTTGGATTATCTGTTAAAAATCAATAACTTTACGTGAATATTACTAGTTATTATATTGAAAACGCTGTCATAATTTGTAAGCTCAAAAGTAGTTTTTGAATTTGCCTTTTTGCTCAAGCCCTAATTGTGCAATTAAAATTTTATTATTTAAACTTTAATAATATTGAATAATTTAAAAAATTGTTTTTAATATACTAACGTTTGGCATCAATTTAATAAAAAAAAAATATATATAGATATATATATATATATATATATATATATATATATATATATATTTTGTGTAATGCATCGTTGGAACGATTTTTTCAGTGATATAAATGTAACGTGAGAACTCTCAAATCATAGCACTTGTATCATTACTTTTTACACTTTTTTTAAATCTTTTCAAGATTTTAAGTTTTAAGGAATAAGGTACATATGTCAATATTTAAAGGACTTGACGAAAATCTTACACCTGTTGATTACTTGTTTTTTACGACTGTGTGGTGTATACATGTATGTGTATGTATGAGCGCGCTAAAATTAAAGCATTTTATTCTTTTTTTTTATCAACTTCTATAAAATTTTATTATATGGATCGGTTATTTTGAAAGTAGTGTAAATAAAAGGAAAAAAGGTCCTTGTGTTTGAAATAAGATTCCGAACAAAGGATATGGTATTTTAGCAATATTTTTTATTTTATATTATTTTGATATAGTCGTAGATTATTCTATTAGATTATTATTCTATTAGATCTATTAGATTGAAGATTGTAATACATAATCATTACTATAAAATTTAGAAAACAAATTATTAATGTTTATATTACATAGTTAGAATCATTTTTTCAAATTAATTTTAATATCATTACTATTATTCGTTTTAAGAATAACTGTCATTGATTAAATCATTATTTAGCTTTTATATTATACGGTAATAAAACTCTTTTGAATATATTAATTCTGTAAAGAGATTATATGGCCACTTAATTTCTATCGTAAAAACATTCTATTTAAAACAAATATTATCATAGTCTTATTTTAGAAATACAAATAATAGTTATTATATTACATTGTTTTTTTTTTTTTTTTTTTTTTTTAAGAAAAGAAAAATCAAGAATCGTAAAACATTGAAACTTTTATAAATACTTAAAAAAAAAATTTAATTATCAATAAAATTATTTTAAATTTGAAAGGTCGAATATTTTAAAAAGAAGCTTGCGTAGTTGCAAGATTTACCCTTAATGCAAATTAATATTCAGAATAAAAAGGAAAAGGAAAAAACAGATATCTCAATGTATAAATAAAATAATAATAATAATGTAATTTAATATTGAATGTTGCAGTAATCGCTCGTTGGCGAGGCACATGACGCCGAAAACAATACGGGGGTTGTAAATGCAGTGCATAGCGGATGTACAAGGAGTCAGGATGTCCGGTGATCACCCTCCCACGAATCCACTTACACCTGAAGGTGAATTTTTATATTAAATTACATTTATCATATATATATATATATATATATATATATTATTGATTATCCAAGTTTTATCGATCAATTAATATGTTTATAACGTTTCGTACCGTTGCAACAGATTTATCGTTCACTTTTATTTTTTTTATATTAATTTTTTACACATTTTTTTTAAATTTTGAATTTTTTTTTTTTTTTTTTTTTTTTTTTTTGTATCTTTACACAATTTATTTTTTCATCGTAGCACCATTTAAGATTGTTAATTTCAAACGATAAAATTGAAATTACATGTGTTTACGATAAGCGAATTATTTTTTTTATTTGAAATTATTTAATTTTCTTAACCTAAAATCTTTTACTAATATAATCTGATAAGCATTTCTGTGCTTGTTTAAATCACGCCGTTTTATTTTTTCTTTTTTTTTTTATATATATATTTTAAATCGATATCACTAGACACAGAGGAATCAAAATATTTCAATTATTATTTTCTTACATAGAATTTAATTTAATATAAACTCTTTGATACTTGTTGAAATTTGAAAGGTAAGTAAGTGGATAATAATTATATAAGGAATTAGGTTAATATTTATTTTATTATATTACTGACTTATTGATTTTGTATAGTTCATACTTATAATTGATTACAATATTAAAATAGCGACGTTTGCAGTGTTCATGAAAAAAAAAAAATTAATAAAACGTTATATCTATTGAAACTTTAAATGGTTGTCATGTTTAAATTGGGAAACGATCAAAATGTTTTTTAAGGATTAATATATGTTTCACGACATAGTCTTTAAGCATTTTTTTGATCAACCAGGAAGCGACAACCGATTGTGATTAAGTAGAGCTAATGAATACAACATTGGTAGACGTATTATCTGAATTTAATTAAATTGCTTCGTTGCAATAGGCATTAATGAATGCGTAAAATAATAAAAAATTGAACAATCCATACGATTTTTTTTAGAATTTTTTACCATTACTTTATATCACATCACATTAATTATATTAGAAAAATAGATATTGCAATAGTACGTTTAAAAAAAAGAAATAAACGCATTGTCATACTTGTTTAAATTTTTTTTTGTTACAACAGTTTTGATTGACAATTTTTTCAATAACACCGTTCAAACATTTTCAATAGTTCATTCGTGTAACTTTAAACGAGTTCATTAGATATTGATTTTATTATTTTAAAATATTTAATATATTTAATATATTTTTTTAACAAATTTATATTACAATGTATTAATGATATTTTAATTTTTATTCAATTTTAGAATTATTTAAATTATTTTTTATTAAAATTGGTAATTATAATTATGTGTTTATTTTATAAATGACAAATTTTATTACAATAATTGTTAATTGAATTTGATAAGAATAAAATAATATTAATACAATATTTCATGCTCGTAAATATATTTTATATATAATAAATAAATAAAATCATTAACGATATTTCCGTTAATCGCATTATTATTTTAAATAAGTTTTTCTTTTATGTTAAAAAAAGAAAACGATAACATTAATATATATTTTCCTTAAAACATTGCATAATAAAAACAGCAAAAGTATTCATAATCTAAAAATAGCCAGGTTGAATAACGTAATCGTGCATGTTAATGCTATTGAAAAAGTGTAAATGTAGTAAATGTTTTGCATTCATGATGCAATTTCCTCCTTCTAGTTTTGAATCACAATAATTTTACAAATTACTTAATATATAAAACTCAAATAGAAGTTTTATTATGCTTGCATTATTAATTTTTGTTATTTTTTCAAAAAAAAAATTTTTTTTTTTTTAACGAAAAAAATTTAATAATTAATTAAATAAAAATTAATTTTTAATAGATTTTGAATAATATTATTCATTAAATTTTTTTAATTTTCAATAAAAAATTGTTTTAATGGAAATTTTTTTCTTGCAAAACTTGTTTGCTATTTTTATGACGTGAGTTTAAGAATTAGTAGATATAAAATATAAGAAGCAATTATTATTTTGAATGTTATTTAATCAGTTTAGTTAGCGCATAAGTGCTTTAAGATAATGTAAATGGTTAAAAAAAAAAAAAAAAATGTTCGGGTATCTTTGAGTAAATTTTATTTTATAAAAATTAAATTGATAAATTATTTAAGAAAATTGTGTACCTAAAGACTCAGTAAGTAAATTGATTAAACTTTTTTCTTTTAAAATTTTAATAATTTATTACAAGATCGATTAAGCTTATTCTTAGCACCGTTTAAAATCTAGTTATAGTTAAATGATCGGTTTACATTTATACCAATTAATAAAAATCAGCTACATTAAATTTTTAAATTAGAATTACTAAAGTCTGCTGCTAATTTAATTATTCTTCGATAATTTCGAGTTATTAATTAGCAGCATAAGCACTAATTGATATAATATCGAAGTCCTATTTCAAAACCAATAAGCCTATAGTTATTAAAAATGATTAATCCGAAACAATCGCGACGAAGAAAAATCGTCAATTAAACGCTTGAACTAATTTCAATCGGCAATCTTTTTGTTAAGTGAACTACGTTGTAACCGATCGTGAATTTTTTAAAATGAGTAAACGAACGAATGGTATAATAACATAATGTAGCGTTAGCTTTTGTTTTATCCGAACTATCATATTTTATTGGCGAATTCGATAATTTATCATAAGGCAAAAGAGAGATGAGTTTCCGGAATAACTTTATTTCGAGACGAAGGATCTTTGTATTTATATAACGCCTAGGAGAAAATAACCGCGCGGCTAATTATATCGAGTATGTGTACACGCCGTTGCACCGATTGCACATCGGTATGCTACGATGCTTCTTCTTCCGTTTTTTTTTAAATTTCTTTCTTTTTTTTTTTATTTTCTATTCTTTTCTTCGTCGCGTAGCGAATTTCAAATGCGATTCTGCCCCTTACTTTCGTTTATCGGTTATTTTATACTTTGAAAAATAAAAATTGTATTTTTTTTTGTTTACAAAGAGAGAGAGAAAGAGAGAGAGAGAGAGAGAGAGAGAGCGAGACAGAGAGACAGAGACATTTAAATTATCGGTGCGCTTTGCGCAAAAGATTTCTGATTAACTTAATTTATTCAAGGGGATCAAAGAAAGTGTAAGTCGACGCTTTTAATGTGTATAAGCGAATTATACGCTCGATTAGATACACTGGATGTTTTTACTTTTAGAAATTATCGATAAATATTATTATACGAGCGCGTATGAGCTCATGGGAAAAAATAACTTTACATTTTTTTTTTTAATCGAAGGATCTTGAAGTTTATAATGTACGTAGAAATAACTTTGGTGCTAATTTTATTATGTTACATGTACGTAAGAAGGGTGAAGTGTTTATTTTTGAATCGATGTACAAAATTTTTATCATTATTCGATATAAAATTATGAGTTAACGGGGAGAAAAAAACGTCATATTCCGCATTCGATGAAAAACCTTTTTCATACATCGTATAAATTAATTTTAGATTTTAATGCTTTGTTTATGCGAGTGATAATCTGTAGTGCATCGTTAAATTACGTCGGCAAATACGGAAATAATTTTAATGCGAATCGAACTTTATTACCGCGGCGAAAGTCTCTAATCTTTGAAAATTTTTCGAACTACTTATACTCGCGGCTCGTGAACTAAATTACTTGCATCCTCGAGATAAACTTTGATGGTACCTGTGTTTACAAATGCACGTAAGTCGCGTTAACTTGAAATCTTCTAGTTTATAATATTATAATCTTCTCTTCAATTAATTTTATTTCTCGTTAATAATTTTACAAGTAATCTCATTGAAAGTTTGTTGCGTGTAAAGTTAAACGGTATTATTTTATAAATTATTGTTCATTAACATCATTGGTCTTTGCTTTGCATTTTAAAATTTTAAGTTTCACATTTTTCGGTCTACATTGATACCAATCGACAAATTAAAATATTCCACCATCAAAGGCAAAAACAATCGAAAGAACAAAAAACAAAAAAACAAAAAAAAAAAAAACTAATTCGTCGTTTCTCGTTACTTTTTTTTTTTTTTTTTTTTTTTTTTTTTTTTTAGTATTCGATAGAAGACAGAAAATAACGACAAAGACGCTAATGTGACGAAATCGCGCAAATTTGAAACGCGAAGGTCGGCACTTATTATTATACGTAAGTGTACATATACGCCCACACACTGGTGATTAATTATCCTCGACTCGCGCGTGTAATATATAATGGTTTGAGTAACGCGACATATTTGCGTACCGGAAAAACTAAAATTAAAACGCATTCACTCGGTCTATAAGAGTTGCCAGGATAATAATATGAATGAAATACGGGCGTGTGTGTGTGTGTGTGTGTGTGTGTGCGCGCGCGCGCGTGTGTGTAGCGATCGCGTAAACACACGCGTTTGCGCGTAATTTGTAGTGTGACGTAGGTTAAGAAATAGAAGTCATCGATATAATTTCGTTCGTTGCTTACCATAAAGTTTTTCGCGCACCATTTTTTTTTTCTATTTATTTTAAATTCCGTAAAATGTGCATCGATTCTTCTTATGTTTCTTTGTTTTCGTACACATTTTTCTTTGTTTTTTTTTCTTTCTCTCTCTTTTTCTCACCCCCTCCCCCACCCTTTTTTTTCTTTACGCGAGGTAATGTATTTTCGCAACAACTCGACGAAACATTTGGCAGTGGTCGAACGACTTTAGCGTTTGTCGAAATGTCGGTCTAATAATATCGTCAAGCAGTCAGTGTTGAATGAATGAAAATTTATATTGTTTATTTAACGGATAATAAAGTCTCGTGAATTATTTCATTATATTAATAAGCTTTTTGGACAACTTTTAGATTAAAGCTTTGGCCGTTGTAGCCAAATGTTGCAATTTTGATGATTTTTGACTGTATATCAAAGTCTTTAGTTTAAATCATAAATTAGTTCCGTAATTTATTGTTGATTTCTTCGCAACGCAAGTTATAAAGTTGAGAAGATTTTAAATTTAAGACTTAACAAAATGATGAAATTTACTTAGAATTGTACTTACTGAATTTATAATAATATAAAATTTAAATAATATTCGCTATATATTTATATTATACCGTTAATACACGTTTCATTCATTGACGCTCTTTTAAATAAAAATTTACGTAAGAAAACTTGGTTACATTGATAAATACCGATTTTGTAAATATTTAAGCTCCCTATTATATCGTATGCACATGCGTAACAAGTATCTATACGTTTGACGCGTGAAAACATGCGCATCGCCGCAAAACAAAATGAATAAAGAATAAAACAGGTGGAGAGATAGAGAGAGAGAGAAAGAGAGAGAGAGGGGGGGGGGTAGAAAGAGAGAAACGAAATTAGACGGTGGCACTGGCACAGCTCCACATGAATGAAGAGGATTTTGGCGCGTCTTTATAACTAAACTCGACGCGAATCGCATATAAAGCAAAAAATAATATGCTCAACACGATTCTTTCGATGACGAAGGATAGACGAACTTTTCTTCCTCTATTTCTTTCTATTCTTTTCTGACTAAGAACATGTGTACATATATATACACGCATTTTTTTCATCTTTTTTTTTATTATATATCATCATTTTTGTGGTATATTCAGGTCTATGTATATTTGTCATGAGAAAGATAGAGATTGCAAAGAAACAAAAGATAAAGTAAGAAAAAGTGATGGTTAAATAGGTTTGCTTTTTGTTTATTTCAGTGTATACACTACATTATCTAAACAATGCTGGATTGAGCATTCGCACCGTAAATTTTCTCATCAATAATTTAGTTAAATTCGTACGTTTCGAGCAATCATGTGATCGTGACATAACAATAAGCTTTGCAAAAGATAGCGATACACGCCGTTTCTCGCAATGTAGAACTTTTGATCACGTCAGATGCTAATTGCATATGTAAACTCTAAATAATGTCGTACAGAAATGTCATCAAAACTAAATTTAATAAAAAATTGCGTTTATTTGCAATTCTTTGTGATAATCATTACGGAATAGTTTTATGGGTTATTGATCATGTAGACGCGGATGCCACTAAAAATTATCATGTACGTATCCTTAATTAATTAATTAAGTTTCATAGAATTCGAATAGATGCTTTCTTAGCAGTTAATTTGTCGAAGAATCTTAATTACAAATTAATTAGTACGGGCATTATTGTTAATCGGCGTAACTCTCTAAAGTAGAACATTATTCGCGACTTCGTGACCGTAAGCCAAAAAAAAAAAAAAAAAAAAAAAAAGGTGAGACGCCAGCAAAACATGGGATCTACATCAATGAATGCGCGTCTTCTCTCTTTCTTTTTGCATTACGCGGTTCCAACAAAGAAGATTCGATTAGCTCAAAAGATGGACGATAATTCTTAAAAAACGTGGGAGGTAGTATATAATTCGAAGGTCTTTTTCGAAATTTCAAAAGATTGGACAGTGCCAAGGTCCTGTCAACCGGTGTAAAACTTTCGCGGAAGGTAAAATTCGTTACTCTCTGTATGTATCTCTCTCTCTCTCTCTCTCTCTCTCTCTCACACTCAAGCTATGCTCGGTTTGTTATGATGTCAGAGTGAATTCGTTCACCAGCGATCTATAGCTCGTGCGTCGTTTAAGTAAGTATTGTGCGCGCAACCACGCCACAAACTTGTCCTTGGTCAAAGCTATCGCGCCATGCAACGTTTCGCTCGTTTATATACGACGACGATTTCTTGAATCCCCGGGGTTAAAATTGGCCGCTCCCTCTGCCTCCACTGTTGCGTTTCTTGTTTTTACGCTATACTTATTTACACGTTTTAAAAGTACCAGTAGCTAGCCAAAAATATCAACGGTTAGTCAAATGCGAACGGATTTCCCTGTGACAATGCTGCATATAGCTTTGAATACATCGAAAATGAAATGGCTTTATGGTTTGTCGCTCGGGTACACTGATTTTTCTTGTTCGAAAGGCTTCGCGCACAATTTCGAATCGGTATTAGCTAATAAGTATATTTTGCTATTATTGCTATTCTGCTATTATTCATTTGTTCAAGTTTATGAAACTAAAATTATATATATATATATATATATATATATATATGCATTCACAACAAGCAATGCACTATATTGCAGCCGTTAACATTCAATTGCTATTAAAAATGACTCGTATAAAAAATTAAAGAAATTTATTTTTAATATTTTAATCATTTATATACCTTTTTTTTTTTCTTTTTTTTTCATTAGAGTAATGTTGGAAATTCCGTTAGTGCGCTATACGATATAATAGGAAAATTCGGTAAAAGTTGTTCGTGATAATTAAAATCTAGATGTCTAACATTTGAATTTTTATAAAGCACACACACGTTCGATTAAAATCGGAATAAAGTCCATGCACGAGTTTGGTCACGTTCGAAATAGATCGATTCGAGAGACAAACGCTCATGGTTTAATCGTGCATCTTAGTCTATGATTCGTAAGAAATTTTCTTGAAGAAATCCTCTTTAATTGTCGTTCTCTTTTAACAGACGCACTTTGTAGATATATTTATAGACTCGAATCGCAGTTTAAGAATTAATAGAAAAAACAGAAGTACGTGTATGGTTCGTCGAACGTGTTTAGATAAAGATAAAAATTACATACTAAATTTTGGTATATAAAAGTAGACAATTTGCCCAAGCACGAGGATATTTATATACGAATTATACCGTCGCGTGCTAGCGATTTTCATGCCCGTCACGAGATTGATGAAAATATTTTACGTGTCGCGACTTCCGGTTTTTACGAGTTCACAATTGCGTTTATTTAAAGATTAAAAAAAAACTTTTTATTAGTTTAATCTTTGATGGTTAAATACGGACGTATTTTGTATGTTGTTGGCAATGCGCTCATTACGGTAGATTATTTTTGAACCAGTATTATTAATCGATCATTTTTGTTGATGGAGTAAATTAAAGCTTTCGACTTAAAATTGAAACTCTTTTATGTAAGTAAATCATAATAGGATAAAAATATTGAGGTGTGTTTTTATTAAAAATATTAATGTTACCATATAATGTCATTAAAATGCTTCTAAAAGCATTTTTAATGACATTATATGGTAAAATTAATATTTTTAATAAAAACACACCTCAATATTTACATTTATTTTTGTTCTAATGAATTTTCATTTACATTTATTTTTATTGTCCTTTTAATTTACATTTATTTTTGTTCTAATGAATTTTCAAGCATAATCGAATAAAATAGCTCGTTCATAAAATGAAAAATATAAAAGAAGAAGGAGTTCGATATAAAGAAAAATGACTTTTCTGTAGGCGTTTTCCTATAAAGATATCGCGTTTTCTTCTCATTCTCCACATTCTGGTCTCTTTGCAGTAAGCTCCGTTTCTATTTCTAGAAAGTCAAGAATAAAGCCAAGGCCAGTCGATTTCGAAATTAACATTTAAGCAAGAAAGCTAATTATTCTTTTATCGGTTAATAATCGCCGATACTCAAAGCGGCAATCCATCGATGTTTGTTTATCTCTCTTCGATTTGGCTGCACGTAAGTAGGTAGTTTTCTCGATCGTGAACAAATGCGGAAAATAATAACTCCGCGTCAACGATCAGACATTAATATTTCTTATGATTTATTTTTACTTGATGGTGCTGTTTGATTAGGTCTCGAAAATTAAGTATGCTGCAGCATTATTCATGAAAAGCATTTATTATGCATTAAACGAAGAATTGATAAAACTGATTGAGCATTTGTTAAAGTTTATTTATTTCTAAAAAAAGTTATTTTACGAATAAATATTTTCAATGCATTGAGAAACCTCGGGATTGAGCGAAGTTGGTTAAATTTTTTTTCACATTCATTCAATGAAACTCGGAACTAATTACACATTTATAAAACGGAGAAACGAAAAAAACAGTAGATTTTAAAGAGTAAAGTTAAAAATAAGAAACATTTTGAATTATCTTCGTCTTATGATAATTCTATAGTAAAAAAAAAAAAGGAGCTAAGTAACGCTATCGATCGTAGTTCGTTCATTTTCATATAATTTAGGCGTTGCATCGATTGAGTATTTTCCTCTTCTTACATCAACAAACATATGTAGGAAAGTAAAAGTACTCTTTGAATAAAATTCATTCTCATTTTCGAGAATTATTAATTGAGCTCGGTGTTTGGCTATAAATTAACCGTCTGTTGGTACAAGTTTGACATGATCTTTGACAAGAATTTTCAGCGTGTTCGGTGTCAGTTTGTCAGTTGTGAATAATAACAGTTGGCATAGTGCAACGAGTCAAATGAAAACGTAACATTTCTCAATTTCTGCGTAAATTTTCCAATCTTCTTTTTTTACTTTTACTTTTTAGTTTAAAGTGTTTTAAAATTTGTTAAAATCTTTGAATTTGATCACAAGTTCTTCAATGTTCGTTCAAAGTTTATTAATAAACATGAATAGGATGATTTTGAAAATTTCTACAAAGATGTTATGAATATCTTTCTAACTTTTATAAAATAATAAAAAGAATTATTGTTGTGAACGTCATTTATGCTCATCGATCAAAATTAATCAATGATCAATTATAAAAATAATCCGTAGGATTTTAAAACATACAATAAATCATAAAGAGAACATATACAAACGTAATTTTTAAATAGTCTATTTTTAGATGTGTAAAATAAATTTATATTATTGATTATTTTATATCTCTCAGATAAAATGTTAAATGATAAATGGCATAAATGAATCAGCACCGTTGTAAATATTTACACAAATTATAAAATTTAAAATATTGTTTAATATTATTAGTAAACATAAAAATTTTAAAGTTATAATTATTGAATGGGTTTATTATTAAATAAAAAGTTTAAAATTTTCGATTAGTTCACAACAGAAAATTATGACGTAATGGAAATGGAAAAAAACGCTTTTAAATCTATTAAAGTTTAAAGCGTTTACTAAATTAACATACGTTGAAAATACGCATCAAAAGAAAACAAAAAATTTTTGACGCGCACTTTTTCATTGGCTCGTTGTATTAATAAAAATCTCATCAAGGTCTCTCATTTTGGTCCATTGACCTGTTTATGCTCAACGTTAGACTTACAAATCCTTTCTCGATGAGATTTCTTTATAGTTAAACTTTGAGAAAAATTTCCGATGAAGATATTAATTCGATACCAAGTGTTTCTGTTATTTATTTTTAGTCAAAAGATTCGAACATTTTGCAAGAAATTTTTTTTTTAATAAGTAAAACGTTGATACTGAATTAAAGAAAAAAAGATAAATTAAAAGATGTTTACAGTTTTTCTTATAACTGTATTTAATCTCTCACAGATTAATCATCAATTGACAAAAGCTATTTCTAAAATAAGTCATTTACTCGCGTTATAATGAACGATCTAACATCCAAAACCATCATGACATATTCCAATCAAAATTAATTCATTAAAATTAGCTCGCATCTCTCGTTCGATTCCCGTTTGCCTTCTTCCTCTCTCCCCCCCTCCCGTAACGCATCGAGATTATCCAATCAGTTTTCGCGAGATTAGTACGCGCCACGTTACATACGGAAATTTGCGTCGTCTTTTACTTATTATTATTATTATTTTTTTTTTTTTTTTTTTTTTTTTTTTTTTTTTTGTCCTCTTATACCGTGTTTATACACACGGCAATGGTTCTTAATAAAAGATTCGAGGTCCGCGTGCGTTATATTTATATATTGCACAAGAGAAAACGTAGCGTCTTACGCAACGTTTAACAATAAACATGTGCTCGCGCGCGCGCGGGCTCTCGCGTATTTCCGCGAGGTTATAAATAAACCCGTTTGGTTATGCCCGGCATTATGTATGCGCACAAATTTATGGCGCTCGCAGAGTTAAGTCGTCGTGTAAGCGTCCCCCACCCCCTTTTGGGGGGGACTTACTTGCAACGTTTTGTCGTGTAAGCCCACGTAGCCGTCACATCTAATGTGTTTGTGTGCGTGCGTGTGTGTGTATATACATTTGCATGGCTTATAAGATACGGTGATAAGAATGGGGATTTTTATTTAATTAGATGTTGTACTTTTGGTAATTCGACTGATGCCGAAATCCACTTTTTGTTTTGTTTTGATTTATAGTTTTTTTTTTGTGCAGTTATATGAGATTTTTACATAAAATTAGTTTAATTCGACTTGAATATTTTAAATGTCAGAACTGAAGTATTAGAATGTAGAATTTTTTTTTTTTTTTTTTTGCGCTCATCAAATAAAGTCGTTATTGACGGATTACTGTGATTTCAATTATACCATATTATGTTTTATTATAAGCTTGTTTTAAATATTCTAAAAAAACCGAGAGAAAATTATTTTTTATTATTAAACATTTTTAAATACCAATGGTTGAAATTGAATGCATATATTTGTGAAAGATATATAATTCATGTTTGCTTTTGAAAAACTTATTTATATCAAATCTACGAAAATATATATTGTACATGTCAATTATTTAACCGGTTTCGCGCTTACGTTTTTATTACATTATGTACCGATCTATAAATAGTATACTATCAATTTACACGTAAATAATAGTAATTATCGAATACACGCAATTTCTCAATCAAAATAAAGGAAAAATTGAAATAATAACTTAAAAAATATTGATTTCTTTTGAAAATATCTTTTCCTTTTTTTTACAATGATATATTATTATTTTTATAAAGTCTGCTTATGAAATAACGAATACAATTTTATCGCTATCACATCGTTTCGGTATTATTTCTTAACGAACTTGAAGTAAATGTATTCGTATACCGAGTATATGTAGGCCGCGCATCGAGGGGGGGGGGGAGAAAAAAAAATCGAAGCCCGCGACGTTAAACGATTGTTATGATTACCGTGTAAATTTGCACGACGTCACGTCAATTTCAATTAATTGCAAATTAGCGTTAAGATGTATATCTTAATCGCATTAACAACGAAAGAAGAAGAAGAAGAAGAAGAAGAAGAAGAAGAAGAAGAAGAAGAAGAAGAAGAAGAAGAAGAAGAAGAAGAAGAAGAAGAAGAAGAAGAAGAAGAAGAAGAAGAAGAAGAAGAAGAAGAAGAAGAAGAAGAAGAAGAAGGAGGATACCGGGCCGATGATAACGCGATTTCGCGTTTCCTTGCTTTCCGATGCAAATTGCAAAATTTTACGTTTTAAAACGAAGATGTTCCCATCGCCCCTACTCCTTCTTACCCTATTTTCTCTCTTATCGCTTATTCGATTTGTCAATTTCACCGTGAAAATACTAATATCGTCTCTTCCTGCGCAGTTAAAATGGGATAAAGATGAATTTTCGACGTCGATCGATGCGAACTTGCAGTTTACACGTGTGCATAACGCCATTATGGGATGCAACGCTTTTTGAGGTAATTTCATAAGGTTTTCATGATAAATGTCGTATTAAATTTTCAAATGAGTTATTTTAGCATTAATTTAAAAAATTAAATCGAAATAAAATGAAATATAGAGAATCCAACGTGAAAAATTATCGTCGTTAACTAATTGCATTTGTCCAATAAATAAAAAAAATAAGCAATTTCTTCATAGCGATGACAAAGAACAAAGTTTCATTTCGAACATATTTAACGGCCGACGTTATTCAACGACGATACGGTTGAGAAAACAATCGCGTCTCGGCGACGAGCTCGTTAAAGTATCGAACGGTATACACACTGCGTATCGCACACATCGGTGTCCACGACACGAACGATGTAAGCTCTCTCGTCCGCGAAACGACGGCTATAAATAATGCTTATCGAGCGGCCAACGCGAGAGTAAGAGAATACTAGTCGACAATCGGCCAAGTAGATAGATAAGAAAGTACGGGGCTTTGATTTCGATCGAGCGTATGCGGTATTCTTCGCGATATCGCTGAAACGCTAACACAAAAGCCTCGCGCGTTGCAAAGTTTCGAGAGTTGGGGTTTGAGAAAGTTGCCGGTCGCGCGATTATACGTATGCCTGCGTTATTATATTTTAATATAGATTAAACGTAGAGTAGCGCACGTGCGATCGGTATAACGATCGGTACGGTGTCGCTTTTAAAAATAGTCGAGGAATAAATTTCACGCGCGCATTCACATGCGTAAGTCGAGCTTTGAAAAAAAAGGTGAAATTAAAGTTTATTTATGAAGATTCTGAAAGTAATAATTTAATTGGATGTGTATCGAAAAACGTACCAAGAGTTTTTTTTTTTTTTTTTTTTTTTTTTTTTAAGAAAAATAATTAAAATGTCAATTGGTATATTATTGTTTTACCAACGACTCTATACGAAATCGTGAAAAAATCTTTGTTTTTTAAACTCAACATATCGGATAATAGTACATCTAAAGAGTAGTAAACAACAGTAATAAATTTATCATTTTTACATGAGCGGCAGTAAAAAAAAAAAAGAAAAAAAAAAACAGAAAGAAAAAAAAAATGATCGCGTGTGTGTGTGTGTGTGGATTATAGCCGCGCTAGATAAGCGTGCTAAAGGTAAAAGTAATTAGACATATAATAACGAAAGAGACGTAGAATAAAAAATAATAATTATTTTAAAAAATAAACAGAGTCTCATAGTCGCGTATTATGTTGGACATGTGAACGTAAATGTACGTGCAAACATAAGACAGGCGAGCGGAGAAGAGACAATGCGACAAGCGAAGCAGCACAAAGGAGTCTGGAATTTCTGCTGGTCTTTCGTAATGTCCAATTATAGCATCGAGTCTACTTAGTTTCTCTCTTACACTTTGCCGGTGCAATTATTGTAAACAGCTCGTTCGTTCTCTCGGCCCGACGCGAGAGTACGAACGCGAGTGAGCGTACATATATGTATGGTATACGTGTAAACGATTATCGTTGCTCGTATATATTGTATGCGGTATTTACGTAATCCGTTACTTTGTAATAATTGGATGATTTTTTTTTTTTTTTTTTTTTTTTGTCCCGAATGTGTACGTTGGATATTATTTATTTTTAAATTTGCGACATTTATTTATCGATGAGTTTGGCTTTTTTACTTTTCGATTCGTCGCTTTTTGTGTTTAACGATATTTATGTTGGTTAGAATAAACTTCATGAAAAATTAATTTCTTTATATTTCGTTTATCACATTATTATCGTAATTTTAAGAACGAAAATATTTAATGAAAATTTTTAATTTTCATATATATATATATACTATGTATGTATACGCACTATTTGTAGTGTACTTTTTGTTGATTTATTGAAAATAAAAGAATTATCACCGATAAAAAAATCGTAACTTCGATGCATATTTATAGGCATCGACGATAAATAATCAAATTCATTGATTAATGTCACCGTAAAGAAAATTATTACTACATATTTTTTTTTTTTTTTTTTTTTTTTATATATACGTACATTTCTTAAGAAGATATTTTTTCTTTGAATCTGTTACTAAAAATAACAAACAAAAGAATTGTTCATCGAGTTAATAAATTCTCTAGAGAAGACCATTACACGACGACAAATGCAAAAGTCGTTAGTTTCTATTTTAAAATTCACTCGAGAGTCGTTGAAGCATCTCTTTTTATCTGAAATATATAGACATTCGCGAGTATCGAAATAATTATCCGTATCTTTGTGAGATCTCGATTACAACGATTTAATCAACGATCCAAGATTATGCAAAACACATTGCGCGCATCTTCATTTTATATTTATATTTTTTTTTTTTTTTTACAACGATTCCTTCGAGAAAAACATTTTTATCAACGATTGGCGGGAAAGAAAAAAACACGTTTTTGTATATCAATTATTTACAAAACAAAATAATTTACTTTTTTAATATTTTGTCATATTAAAGAAAATGTGAATTGATAAAACCAATCGATCGTTAAACACTCGAATCGAGAAACGTCAGAAAACGAAATAGAATAAAAAGAAAAAGTAAAAAAAAAAAAAAAAGTAATCTCCTTTGTGTTTCGAGCGAACAATCGTGCTGCATGCGCGCATATATTGCGCAATCGCGCTTTTAACGCGTTTCTCTCGCTGATTTATAAATGTATATATCCGCGACGACGAAGAAAAAAGAAAAAGTCGCCGAGTCTTTGTTTCCTTCTTCTTCTTTTTTTTTTTTTTTTTTCCTCTTTATTCATAAATCGTCTCATTATTATTTTGCCATTTCCGTGGTCGTTCTCTTTGCCTTATTAAATTTTCCAATAGCGCGAGTTATTTTAACGGAAACCCGCGTAACGATTACAATGTTTACATCGACGCGTTACGACTTTATTCATAACCAACTATACGCAAGGATACACCAAAGTTACATCGGAAATATTTTTTTTTAACTTTATCGGCTTGAATGACTCGTTAGCGATGTTATAATTATCTTCTCTCGATATAAGCCGAAATGTGTTTGAATGCGTAATCGATGCCCATTTACATTCTGTAACAGCTGCGGTTGCTCCTTTTTTAACGGTTATAAATAATAATAATTGTGCTGGATATAGCTCCGATTATTATACGCGCTCTTTTGATGAGCTAATATACGAGTCCTCGTTATAAATATATATATATATATATTTTTTTTTAATACGATTGTTTGATTATACGAATTGATTATTCACCGCATGAAAAGATAACTTAGTAAATTATTCTCTTGCTTTCGTTTATTGGCAATTTTTTTTTTTTTTTTTTTTTAATGATTTGGTATCATTATAAATGATTACATTTAAGATTTGTGCTTATTTTTTGCTCACATTAAAATGTAATATTTTTGTGTTGAAGAAAGTATGCGATTGAAATATGATAATTGCATTCGTCATTACGACTGACAGTAAATGTGCGCACGTTAATTAAATGGAGAAATTATAACGTTTTTAATGAATTAATCTGTATCTGTATTTATTCATCACACTATTCATCGATATAATAATACATTTTTTTTGTATTAGTTAATAAATTTAATTATTTATCATTTCTTTAAATATTAAAAAAAAAAAAAAAAAACTATCGAAAAATTATTCACCACATTAGCTTTGTAATTGTTTTATGACAAGGCATTGAATATAGTAATTCATTAAGTTATAGACATTGAATAATAGTTACATGTACATGTAAATTATTGTATGGTAATAAGGGCTTATTCAACAACCGTCATAATTGTTATTCCATCATCATTCCTTGAATAACGCGATTACGATATTTATTTCGTATTAATTACGGCTAATAAATTGCGTTCGTTTTCATATCAATTTTTTTTTTTTTTTTTTTTTTTTTTTTACAACAAAGAGCGTCCAACGATTCCGCTTTAATAAATTATACAATGTTTTATTTAAGGAACTCGGATAATTGTAACTTTTTTTCTCGCATTACGTAAACATTTTACGATAAAAAGGAAAATAGAAAAAAAGGAAAAAGAATTTTATTTTATTTTTTTTTTTTTTTCCTTTTTTTAATCTCGCAAAAGCGTAAAAATTTTTCGGCAATTTAAAAATATAATTAGCGGCAGGTGTAATTTCAACGTTTCGTAAGTTTAATCGGACGAATTGCAATTAACGCATCTTGCGCGAGAAGCGACTAAAGTCGTTTTTCACGGATTATTGATGGATTATTGTTATCGATGGGTTTTTGTGATGTTTTTACAATAAAATCGGATAGACATGCGTTGGAAAAATAGAAAACGTGCGTTGCAAGAATTAATTCCTATGAATTCGTTTTGCTTTGGCGGCAAAGTGCCCGCCCAAGATGCGTTAACATTTTGTTTTATCTCTATGAAAATTACGCAACGGTTATTTATAACGTAAATAAATAATACTTGAGTATTGTTTATAAATATTTTTTGTTTGGTGTTAATCGTTTGGAAAATATTTGCCGTAATTTAGAATACATTCATATTTAACGAAATAAATTTTTCTATCGTAAAAATGATTGCTTAACGCATTTAAAAAAAGAAATTGTTTTTTTTATCATGCAAGTCTTCTCAGCAGCATTTCCGAATAATCATTTTCGCATTAAAACATCTCCCCTCCCTCTTCCCAATTTAATATCTTGGATATTTATGTGAATTTCTCTTTTCGTTGATTGGTTGAAAATCGTTATTATCCTTTACGATAAAAATTCATCGTACGCTCACTTGTCATCGTCAATACCTGTCCGCGTATAATATACGCATCTCAAACTGTGGTTTTCTCAGGAAGTTATAGGAAAGAAAAAAAAAGAGAGAGAGAGAGAGAGACACCTGTTGACCATGTGGTTGACGCGCTCACGGGAGGGTGACAAGGTGATGACGACTATTGGCGTAACGCCAGATACCTTTTTTTTTTTTTTTTTTTCTTTAATTTTTTCTCTCTATGTACATACTCGTTATATACGATTTTTTTTTTTTTTTTTTTTTTTTATTCTTTAATTTGGTACGATGGTGGAAAGCATCCGTCGATGCGTGGAAATCGCAGTCTCTTCCCATATTCCCTTATTGAGCTACGGCTGCTCTTAATTTGCGAGTTTATTTTTACGGGCAGTGTGTTTTAAAATAGATTTAAATACTCGTGATTATTTTCTTTTGAATTTTTATTGTTATTGGATTCTTGAGACTATCTTTCTTATTCATATTATTTCGATAAATTACAAGCCATGTAATTTATGGATGTATAATAATTTCACTTGTTAAAAAGGCAATATTGTATTCTTGTAAAAATGAAACGTATAAATTATATAAATAAAAATAATATGTGATAAGTATAATTTTAATTCTGAAAGAAATTCCCAATAATTCTGAAAAAAAAAAAGTAAATTCAAACAAATATTTATTATAATATTTCTTAGCAAATGATTTATTTTGTAAATTTAAAAATTTAAATTTTTATAGTGTTTTAAAACTTTTCAATTAAGGTTGAAAAATTCTTTGAAATAAAAAAAGAAATAAAAAAAAAAAAAAAAAAAAAAATGTCATAACGCCGCATCAATATCGAGAAGATGAAGATTGATTAATTTAATGTTCGTTTCAAACGTTAATTGTAAAAATAATTTTTATAATTATTCCATCAATATTATCGTTTATAGAAAGATAAATTTATTGTCGAGACAATTTTTTAGTAGAAATTTTTCAAATTTTTTTTTTGTTCTTGTAAAAAATTAAATTTTCGAATATACACCTATACGTTTTACCGATCGATGGGTGAAAAATAATTTTGAAAAAATGTCAATTATTAAGAAGTGAGAGGATAAAACGCGATGTGCATTTTTTAAAGAGTTCGATTAAAAATAACGGCCAGGAAATGAGAGAGCCTTGAGAAAAACCGAACACACACTTGACTTTTTTAAAATCAATAAACACCACATTCCAGTCAACGTTACATAGCCTCGGGGAACTAAAATATGTACATACGGTACGTGACCGTAATTGTTAAAAGAGTCGTCGGGAAACGATAAAATAATATAATACAAAGAAAAAAGAAAGATATATATATATATATATATACACATATAGATACAAAACAAGAAATTTGATTGATATGTATATTTTGTTATAATCGGCCAGATTAAATATATTATATATAGTCAACCGTAATAATTTACTTTTGTTTATCAAAATATCGTCTATCGAAACGAAAAAAACCGTTAATCGATAGTTTTCTGTGAAAACCAATAATTTTGAAACGTCATTAAACTTTTGCGAACAAAAAAAAATAAAAAACTTATTTAACGCCAACGATTAAGCTTCGCCGAAACTCCAGCTACTTCAAAAAAAAATCGAAAAAGACACACGCATGGAAAATACTCGTCGTCCTTTACGTTGTAAACGTATATAAAGTGGCGCATATGTCGTGACGTCGAGAAAACGATGGCTGATCTTCCTTTTTTTCATAGACCTTGATATATGTTTAGCTGTAATAATGTTTTCAATAAAAAAAAAAAAAAAAAAAAAAAGAAAATAAATAAATAAAAATAAAGAAAATAAAGAAAATGCATTTCGCGAGATATTCAAAAGGTGGCAACGAGTTCGCGTTTGCTCAACTCTTCAACGTATGTTGCTTTATCCTACACACACATATATATATATATATATATATATATATATACACACATGTGCGTGTGGAAGAAAGAGAATGAGAGGATTAACGCAATACGGAATCCAATGTCTTGGCTCGTTATCTCGCAACGAGGCGCACGTGGCGCGTATACATATATTTCTCGAGGCGCTTTATCATCATATATTCCCCCCCTCCGCCCCCCTTCTTCTTCTTCCTCATAAATCCTACGAGATTTGTGGTAAACACGAGAATTATTGTTATTATCGTTATTATCATTATCGATTGCATAAAGCACGCGATTAACGAGTCGTACATTTATTTTAACATTTTACCGTCGCGGTTCGATCCAATGCAATCGTAATGTGTGTGTGTGTGAGTGTGTGTGTGTGTATATATATATGATTCGGAGATGAATTTCAATCGAGCGATGTTTACATTTAATTTTTACATTCATTTTCGAATTATTATTATTTCTATCATATCTTATTTATCATTATTATTAATTTATTTTTTAAAAAGAAATCGTATTTACCGTATCGTGTTCATTTCAAACGTTTTTCTAATTTTGCTTTCGTATTTAGTGCGGTAGCTATCTGTTATTTTCGATTTATCGAAATCGTCGTAATAGTCTTTATTGACTCATTTCCCTCGGCTAAATATAAGCTTGACCTCAAGTGACACTTTTTATCAATTCCATCTTCCTATATTTCCACACAAATACTTTAATTTTATTAGCGACGGCGAGGGAACTTTAAAAGTATTATCGATCGAATTATTTAATTTAAACATTTTTCCGTTTATCAGTAAATTCGTCGCATTAATTTTATTTTTACGTTACATTGAACGACGTTACCCTTATTGAGATTTATCAACGCGTTAAAAGCAATTGGTGAAATAATGCTGTTTAAGAAGCGAACGATTTTCTTGAATAAATTTTTGCGTATTTGAACACTCGGTACATACCCATATGTATGTATATATCTATACATTTGACCCAATATTTTTTACGTTATATTAAAGCACAATAACATGCAAAGTTCTTTCTACTCCTTTGGCTCCCGAGTGGATTCATATATTTCTTAGCTCAAAGTTTTCCCTCGCAGAGAGAGAGAGAGAGAGAGAGAGAGAGAGAGAGAGAGAGAGAGAGAGAGAGAGAGAGAAGTTGCAAAAGTGAAAATGAACGCGTGGACACGTGTATGTATATACGAGCGATAGCAAGTTACGCGCGTGTGTGTGTGTGTGTGTGTGAGTTGTGCGTGTATGTATAAACGAGGCGATCGATGAAGTCTCTCTCTCTCTCTCTCTGTCTTTCTTTCTCTCACACTCACTTAGGTTTGGCCTTCGACGACGCCGTAGTTATTCGAGGGTAAGCCGAAGACGAGAAAGCTCGAAGGAGAAGAAAGAGAGAAAGAGAAAGAGAAAAGGCAGAGCACGTGGACATGGAATGTACGACCCTTGGAGAAAAACTTTTCAAAGGCACTTGTCGATCAAAATTACCGGCTGATAAATCTTGTCGAAAGCTTTCTTGCTTTCTTTTTGTTTAACATATTTTTTTTGTTTGTACAAATGTTCGTTATGATACTTTGACTTTTTTTATTTATCTTTTATTTCTTTAATTTTGTCGTTGCAATATATTATGCAGCATCGAAGTAAGCATAATCCATGTTGCATGTTTATATTTTATTTTTCTATTCGTAACAAACTACACCTCAAATAAAATTAGACGGTAAAATTATAATTTATTCGTCTAGTTTTATTCTGCTTACATTTATACGTATGTTAATTACCATTCATTATCAAAATTAATATATAATAATAAATAGTATAAAAGTTTTATTAAATTTAAAAAAAAAAAGTCTTACTACTTTTTATCGTTACTTTTTTCCATATATTCTCTAGCAGCTCCTCCTACTCTTCTAACTATAAAATTATTCATATCGCACACGAACGTCAAATCACGCGGCAATTTAAAAATAGCCTAACCTTTCAAACGTTGATCATAACGCGATAAACATCTCAAGAAAGTTTTTTTTCTCCCTCGTCCGATTATCGGTAACTTTTTTATTTTCTGTTTTTTTCTTTTATTTATTTATTTCATATCCGTGTTTGCCCGAGTTTCTCGTGCTGCTGAGATATTACAATATCGAGGGATCGACGAATCACGCATGTATGTATAATACGTGTGTGTAAATAAAGGTAAAAAAAAGGAGGAAAAATTGACAATAGTTCGTTACGTTAATGAGCAATTTTTTGCGTCGTCGAGAATGATTTTTATGGGTTTTTTTTTTTTTTTTTTTTTTTTTTGTGTATCAGAGTGTCTTTTACTTTCGCATCTCTTTTCATTTTCTCACGCGCTCCCATGGAGACGGGAACGACTTTTGCGATTTCACTTTTCAACGATCGAGCGCCTTAAATTGCAATGTTATAAAGTTTAGCGGGAAAAATTTGCCGTGCTTAGGCGACGTTACCTTGAAAGTTTTTTCATTTTTACTATTTTTTTCCAACTCGTTGTCGATGTTTATTGTACTAATAATAATTTAATAATTATTGCCGACACGTGCTTGATAAATCGTTCGCGAGGAGAAAAGATTTTCATGAAATTTTTATCGATAAATGGCCTTTTTTTAAATATTTTTAAAAGCATCTATCGATGCTCCTCTCTTTTAAGGTTATTGAGTTGACATCGTGTACCGAGACTTCGATACTCAAAGTCAAAAATTTTACATCAAAGGCATTGTAATTTTATTATTTAAAAAAAAACCAGTTACTTCGCTCAAAGTACGAAAGAAGGAAGGTGTAAAAAAAAAAAAAAAAAAAAAAAAAATGAATTCGATGCAAGCAAAAGAAAAAAAATTTCATCTCCATACCTGTAAACGATTCGCGTGTTTTATATAACGACGTAACCCTTAATAGAATAACTTAAAGTAGACAAAATGTTAAGATACCGTAACTCAGTCACCATATATATCTTTATTGTAAATTCGTTCGCTGATAAATCATTTTTTTTTTGTATCTTCAAGCAACGAGAGACAGAGAGAGAGAGAGTCGCGAGCACAATGCGTGCGAGCTGCTCTCTGTCTCTTTCGTCGCAAGAAAGAGCGAACGGTACGGAGGGATAAGGAGGGGTAAGGGGAGGAATTCCGTCAGGGCCGAGTACAAGTGTTCCCATAGCAGCATTGACCGATTCTATTTATAAATCCCTTCCCCTCCCTTCGTATCTTGCCTTTCCCCTTATTTCCTCTCCTTCACCCGCTACGTTATCCCCTCTTCTTCTTTTTTCGATCTCTGTCTCTCTCTCTCTCTCTCACACACACCCACACACACACATGCTCTCTTTTAAACTCTTTTTTTTTATTTCACGTGGCGATATACGGTACGTACACTGCGTGCAGGTACACTCAAGTATATAAGTAACACGTGTGCATGCGTGTGTGCGTGTACAAGCTGGATAATGCTATTTAATCGAAGGAACGACTTGAGTGAACGCGCGTAATAATGGCGACGAAGAGGGTTGATAAAAAAGCTCGCGATAGACACTTGTTACTCTCGTGGGCCAGTAGAGGAGAACGCGAAGTAACAAATATAACGTGGGCAGAGGAAGGGGAATGTAATTTGTTAAATTATTTTTTATCGTTATAGATGTTTCGAAAAAAATTTCATCGAAATTACTGATAATTAGGTATAGAATTCGTTTTCATTTGATATCGTTTATTTAACTTTATGTATTAAAAAGTCTTGTGATATTCTTTTTTTTATTTTTCTTCGATTGAAAATATATGAAACATTTTATTTTAACTAAAAATAATCATCGATTTAATAATGAACAATGCAATAATAAAATAAAATATAATTTTGTAAATTTTTCTTGTAGATTTGTAAATTAGTTTTTTTTTTTTTTTTTTTATTTATAATATTTATTATAAATAAAAATAAAAGAAAAAATTACAAAAGAAGAAATGTTATATTTATTAAAAAATATGATTCTTCATAGATACGAAAGTATTGCTAACTTCATCTAATGAACCTCTTATTAAAGGAAAAATTAATTACTTTCAGTGTCTATACAGTAAATACAGCAGTTATAAAACTCCAATAAATTAATCTGAAAATATATATTTTATCGTTACATAAAATGATTTCTCTATAATAATATTAAAATACGAGCTTAGTTTTTTTTTATAACCTCATTAAAAATATAACATAAAATTGTTTAAAGTTTAATATTTTTGTAAAAACTAGCGATAATTGAATTAATCTACAATTTCTCTCTATCGTATAAATTTATTATGCATTTCTGTTATTTACATACACATAATAGGATTTCAAAAATTTAATTTTAATTTTAACCCGACGCCAATCAATTTTATAATCTTTTCAATTTTTTAAAACCAATTTATAATTTTCCACGAATAATGTATATTATAATGTACACGGTAAATTTAATTTGGAACATTATAAATATTAAATTTAACTTGCAAGTTTGCAATATAAATTCGTTTATAGATTATTTAATTATTGTTGAAATAATTTATTTCGTTTATTTTATAACTAATGGGCAAAGATATCCTATTAAATAATTTAAATAACTTTTCGCTTAAAAATAATTACTAAATTCACGACAATTTCTACAAGACTTTTTTTTCTTCAATTTTTATCGCTTTACAAGTTTTTAAAAATACTAAGCCAGTACTGATGAAATAATTAATTTCACTTTAACTTTTTTTGCTCATTCAGCATTTAGTAATACATTATTAAAAAATTTTATTACATTATTTCTTCAATGACAAATTTGAGACTAATAATGTCGTGATGACAAAATTAACAATTCCATTTTTAATAACACAACTTAATTTTTAATTTTTAGTTTTGATGGCCGAAAATTTAAAAAACTTTTATTTTTATTGTAAAATTTGAATATAAAATGCAGTTTAGAATCTTTAATTATTAAATTTTTTAAAAAATTTTTATATTTAAAGAATTTTTTTTCAATGTAATAATTTAATCTTCTTATCCAATGCGAAAACGAATTCAAATAAATAAATTATTTTTTAATCTCGTCACGAAAAATAATAATTTAGATTAATTCAATGGTACACAACTATAACCATTCAAAGATTTAACAAAATGAAAAAAATCCATTTGAAAAATAAAAATATCTCAAATTTTATTCCATAATTCGAGCGAATAGTATAACAGATTTATCAAATGAGCGATAAAATTAATTCAAATTATCAACGCGAATGAAAAATAAACAACTTTCTTTAATTCGAGAAAGAAAAGGGAAAAATAAAAGAGCGTAAACAAATAAAGGAAAGACGAAATAAAGAAAAAAAGAGAAACTTTGTCGTTTTCAGTCTGCAAGAATATATATACGAAGCTTACAAGTGAGATAATTTTATCGCATCGAGCGTCGGGGTTCATTTACAACCCAAGCGCAATTCATTTCCATTAAAATAATTTCGAGAAAGTTCCCCTTATTTATCTTCCAAGGGTCGAGCCTGTCCTTTTTCATTTTTTTTCTTAGATCTCGAAAGCGAGAGAGATATACGAGTAGAGGTATAGACGAAGTGATATATATTCGACAAAGGTGGCCGGTGGATCGTTGGACCGGTGTGCGTGTGTGTATGTGTGTTTGTGTATTAAATGATTAAATCACGGAACTTTCTCCAACTGCTAGGCTAAAGGTCAAGGTCTTTCAGCCAAGAGAGGACTTGATGGATAATGGCACGCACGCGACTCGAGTTTCAATTCGGTGGCTCGCAATGCGCAACCCTCGGTGTAAATATATATGTGTATGTATTGTATATAAATACACATATAAATACTTTGCACTTTTTTTTTTTTTTTTTTTTTTTTTAATCGACGTTGATGTAGTTTTTTTCTCTCGATTCTTTCTCTGTCTTTTTCTCTTTAACTCTCTATAAACGTTGCATTATAGATTATTATATTTCTGCTTTTTTTTTTCGCGTTACCGGTGTTTGTTACCTCTCCTTTTTTTTTTTTCAAACCATTGTTAGATTATGATTCCCATTTATTGAGAATTTGCATTTAGCGTTTCGTTTATCCGCTTGGGCTGCGCGGGAATTGTTTTTTTCTTTTCTTCCTCGTGTGTGCCGTTATAAGGATATTGTAAAAATTGAACGCGAGTTAGATACGATCGTTTGAGATTTACATTTAATTTTTTATTTTTTTTAATTATGTGCGGCAATTAGATCGATAAAATTTAATATTCGTGCACATTGTATATCAGATAAAATAGAAAAATTGCACGGAATAAAAAGGAAAGTTTACGTTTATGTTGATACGTATTATATTTTTCAAAATTTTGAAACAATCTATAAAATGAAAAAAAATATGTTAAAACAATTTAAAACAATTCTTTCGCCCGTCGTTTTACAATCAAATGTTTGAAAAATATATATTCTTTTCTCCTTTCATTATCACCGCGTGTATAATATTCTTCAAAACTAAGCAGAAAAGAAAAGAGCGAAAAGAAAATGCTACAACGTGTCAAGAGTGTAGTTTAATCCATATGAAATTAAGTTTATACACTCGTATTACTCGTCTCGTCTAGTCTCGTTGATTCCGCGAGTTTAGAGCGAGGCACGTGTGAATTTTTAGACACGAGCGGCTGAAACCGAGACAGAGATAGAGATAGAGATAGAGAGATAGAGATAGAGATAGAGATAGAGATAGAGATAGAGATAGAGAGATAGAGAGATAGAGAGATAGAGAGATAGAGAGATAGAGAGATAGAGAGATAGAGAGATAGAGAGATAGAGAGATAGAGAGATAGAGAGATAGAGAGATAGAGAGATAGAGAGATAGAGAGATAGAGAGATAGAGAGATAGAGAGATAGAGAGATAGAGAGATAGAGAGATAGAGAGATAGAGAGATAGAGAGATAGAGAGATAGAGAGATAGAGATAGAGAGATAGAGATAGAGATAGAGATAGAGATAGAGATAGAGATAGAGATAGAGATAGAGATAGAGATAGAGAGATAGAGATAGAGATAGAGATAGAGATAGAGATAGAGATAGAGATAGAGATAGAGATAGAGAGAGAGAGAGAGAGAGAGAGAGATAGAGATAGAGAGAGGGAGAGACGTATCTTCCCAGGGATTTTACCTCATCGCGTCCCGGTGTCTGCAGCAACTATTATAAGGCGTCTCCCTCCGCTATTGTTTCCAACCTATATAGAAATGTACGATTCTTCTGTTTCTCTTATTTCTCTTTCTCTTTCGTTCTATTTTCTCTATGTCCCTGGATCTGACGCTGATTTCAGACGCTTTAAATTGTCGCCCGATGCTTTTACGTTTTTCGCGCGCTTTTTACTTATTGTAAATAAATAAAAAAATAAAATAAAAAAAATATATCGAATCGCAATTTACGTGACCGTTGATGTTATTGGGCGATGGAATGTGAGTGGAATCTTGGTTTAATTACGTTTGCTGCTTTCGCTATTTCAAAATTGCGCTTTTCATTCGATATTTTGATAATAATGTATCAGAAGTTTTAAGATTCCAATTGGTATATTGTACAGCTCATCATTGATTAAAACCTTTCATTTGTCGATTGAATAATGAGTAATAGATGATACGAAAATCGAAATGTATTTCTAGCTTTCTATTTCAAATATCATTGCTTTTTCTTCGTTATATTATAAAACCTTGGCCACGAAAAATTTTGCGCACGCATTTAGCAAAAAATTGATACATAATAATATTTCGTCTTTCATTTGATGCATCATTATTGCATAATAATTGAGCCCTTGTCACGATGGAAAAAAAAAAACATAAAAAAATAAAAAAAAATAAAAATAACAGCGAAGGTTAGGGAACGATAACAATGATGACGACAACGACGACGAAGAGGAGGACAAAAGTATCCATACACACCCCGGAAGTTTCACGAAACGAGAGCGATCCCTGAGAAAATCGATCGAGCACACTCCCTCCGATTCCCTGGGCCTTTGGCCAGGCTTCTTTCCGTGTATATACCAACATACACGCACGTGTGCACCGTATACACGTGCAAGTTGCTATTGCTTCACAAACGCGTTTAATTTCACTTTCTATATCGACGATCGAGGAAATTATATCTCACGGTAGAATGTTGATTCGTGTTTTTTTTTTTTTTTTTTTTTTTTTCAATCTTCGATCCGATTTTTTGCTCTGTTCTTTTTTTTTCGATTTTCTTTTTGTCGTTTCCTTTGATAAAATAAATTTTTGAAATGTAAACATATGGCATAAGGTGTGCCTTGTACTAGAATTTCGGCATTTTTGTGCGCATACAAATGTTGATAATTTGAGGACTATTTTTTTTTTTTTCATTTTATTATTATTATTATTTTTTTTTTTTAACTGTATTTTAGAGAAGGATTAGATTAATTTATACCGGAAAATTAACGATACGTGAAAAAAAGTAAGTAAAGTATTTCTGCACTGTGTAAACTTTTCACATAACTTTTGCAGTTCAAATTAATTTTTTTAAATCGGCAATTTAAATAATTTATTACGAATTGCCATTTTGAATGCAATAATTAAAAAAAATATATGACAACAATTTGAAATAACGTAATATTTTTAAAAGCCATTAACAACGTTTTAAATATCATATTTATAGTCAAAAAAAGTCGTATATAAATGCATCCATTAAAACAATAATCTACCTATATATAACAAGACTACAAACTCGTCGAAATACAAAGTATAAAATAAAATTTCGTCATGCGAAAGAGACAGCTGAAAGGGCAGAATTTTAATAAAATTACACGGAGTTGTAGAAAGAGGTGGGTGAGGGGAAGGGGGGGGGGAAAGAGAGAAGGAGAGGTAAAGCAGCTAAGTGGGATGAGGGGGTGAGGAGCGAAGAAGAAAATCTTCACGCTCTAAATTTCGCCGTGGTCGTCGCGCGGACTGACCGATACACAACAGCACGCGCGATATTATTATTCACGGTCGACTCCGCGATGATTAACGCAGCCACGCTAAAGTCGTACGGTACGAGCACATACACACGCATACACGTATATGCTCATGCGCGAGTGCATAAATATCCTTATCGCCGGAGCGAGAGAGAGAGAGAGAGAGAGAGAGAGAGAGAGAGAGAGCGAGTCGCAAAAACAGTGGCTGCGGATTATTTTTAGAACTTTCCCGGTTATTTCGAGACCTCTCTATTTCTCTCTCGGCACCCCGGAGGTGGTGAAGCCGTTTTGTTCCCCTACTTTATACACTCTCTCCTCCCTCTCTTTCTCTTACAAATCGGGAGAATCGCGAGATCGCTGAGTGGCCCGCGGTGTTTATATTCGCGCGGACTTTTTCATTTCTTCGTATTTTTCTTTTTTCTCTTATTCCTTTCTTTTTTCTCTTTCTCTCTCTCTCTCTCTTTCTCTCTTTCTCTCTTTCTCTTTCTATTTGGTACAGATATAGATGCAGGTGGAGCTATTTTCGTAGGAAAACACGGTCGCTAACATAAGAAGCTCGGGCTAACGAGTGCTATCGCTTTGTTATTCTTCGTACGTGGGGATCGAGAAGCGTGAAAAACGCGCTCGGTCGCTTCGGTTTCTTTGTTCAATTTCCTTTATACTTATCGAGCATGAGCTGGCGCGCACGCGCGCGAACGACACCGACGAGACGTTTTGGCAATGCAGTCGCGCGGAATTTTCTTTTTAAATATATATATATATATGTATGTATATATCTGCGTCGTAAAATTTTCTATAGTCGCCGTTCTTTTATGTTCTTTTTCTTTTTTCGATGTATTCTTTTGCGATAGAATTTTTTTTTTATTGTTTTATACATTTATTTATTTGTCATACGTTGAAGATCGTAAATTTTGGGTGTATTTTTGTATGCGCTATTTTTTTTTCTCATAATAAATTAATTGTAACACAGTCTTGCACTTCCCTTATTATATTTTTTTATTTTTTATTTTTAATTAATCTGTTTTTATCGCAGATTCACAAACAACTTTATCGCATGTGAAATGTTTATAGTTTATATTCAAAATTTTTGCGCATTCATCGAGTCGTTTCTATATTGGTATATAGTATAACATATAAGGAAATGTACGTAAATTGCATAAGTAAAAATTATTTTACGAATCGAGTTTTCTTTATTCAATATAGTTTTTGCTACGTCGTCTCTCCCTTTTTTATCTTACGAATTACGACTTCACCGAGACGTCATCGCCGACACGTCGACTCAAGGGCGCGATTATCAACCCCTCTTACAAAAGTTCGCGCATACTATACGAATGCTCGCAATAAAAACGAACAAGCGAGCGAGAGCGGCTAATAAAAATCTCTAAAAATAGTCTTCATCTAAGATAGCGAATGGAGGCAAAACATTTACGAGACGTTCGATGTGTTTATACACCTATATATGTCTATAAGTTCGCATTGCACGAGAGATCAAGAGTAAAAGATCTCTATCTCTCTTTCATTTTCTCCTACGCACGCGCCCCACGCGACTGCGGAAACCTGCGGAAGATTGGCGCCCACGTAGAGCTTACGTCACGTACACATAGCATCATAACGAAACTACAGTACAGCCGTAGTCTTCGTCGACGTCGTTGTCGTTGCCCTGACTACGGCGATCGGAGATTAGACAGCACTACGTATGCGTATCCTTAAGAAATGGGGGATGCTTTGGAAGAAATGAGGAAGAAGAGAAATACAAAGGAGAACACGTCAAGTTGTTAAACAGCCAGAGAGAGAGAGAGAGAGAGAGAGAGAGAGAATGGAATCGAGTTGAACGGTGAAAGTTAGGAAGGAAGTTGGATGGTTCTGTTTGACATAGATGATAGTCCTTGTTTTGATGAAGAATTTGGGTATAAGTTGAAGCAATTAGAAATAAGAAGTATCTTTTTTTTTTTTAGCAAGTGTTTATTGAGCTAAATGTTTAGTTATGCTATTTACTCCATCTGGCTATTCTTTCAAATATGGTATAGTCTAAAAGTGTCCTTAAATGACTCTCATACAACATGTTAAAATATAAAAAAATTATCGCAATTTGTGATTTTTTTATTGTCCCGATGAATTTTCGCATCACCGTCGGAATGATCAATACCAGCCGATAAACCGCAAGTTAAATTCGCCCAAACGCTTTGATGGTAAATTAAATCAGCTCTTCTAATCCAGCAAACTAACTCAATCCTACCTCCTACCTTCAACATTTTCCCGCAAAGGGTTCACAAAGTACAAAGACAAGACGACGCTGCAATTGGGATTTATAAATAGACCGTTCGATGAGTTAGCAAACACGCGAGTAAAGGATATATACACGAGGGAGGGATAAAAATTGAAGTAAGGAAAAAGAGAGGATGGTAAAGAAGGCGTGGGGTATACGCGAATATAGTTAACGCGCAGATATAGCTCGGTTCTATTCGGAGCTCGGAGCTGGTCTCGCGCCAGCTCTATTTTCACGAACGAGAGTGAGAAAGAAAGCGAAAGAGAGACAGAGAGAGAGAGAGCAAAGACGGCACGCATCATTGTATTGCCCAAAGCGCTAATTTCGTTATACTCGCTCGTTCCGTATACACGCACACGCGTATACTTTTTGCCTCGAGAGTTAGCGGGGGCGCGAAGAAGACTTTATTTCCAATCTCGTCTTGGGCCCCGCGCTATTTTCTCCTTCTCTCTATACATCGTCGTCGTTCTCGCGCTTTTAGCGCTGTGTGCGCGCGCGTTAATGCCCATCGTCTCGTCTGGATCTTCCCGTTTTAATATTTTTGCACGACCGAGCAAAAGGGGGGAATATCTATCTCTTTCTCTCTCGTGCGCGCGTTTAGTTATCTTTCGCTCATGGGCAAGCCGCGCTGCGGAGAATATATTACTTGCGGAAATGTGGGTTGCTTCGCGATTTTATGTGTATGTGTTACGTTTTACCGATAGGTGGATATACGTATACGTTGGCTGTCTTTCGACGTTGGAAAATTACGCGATTCGAATTTTTGTTTTGTTTTTATTTATCTTTTCGATAAAGTTTGCCGTTATAATTTTTAGCAGGTTTGGATTGGAACATCATCGGAAATAATTAATTTTGAAAAATGGTTTTTAGGACAAAGAAATTGTTGTGTGAAAAATCGATCCTTCCGAGATATTTATCGCTTGGATTTTTTTTTAACGCAAAATCAATGTAACACAACGAGCGAAATTTAAAAAAATATGAAATTATTGTAACGATTACTCTTTATTTATTATCGTTTTTATCTTAAGAGAAAATAATTAATTTTTGTATCTCTATCTTCCGAATTCATTTTAGCAAATCTTAAATTATTTAAGCTCAATTATTTTCATCCAAAATTAAAGCATCTTACAAAAATAAGATAATTAGCAAGTTGCGTAAAATTATCAATTTCTCGTTATCAGCTCAACGCTCATTCACAAGAATTCAAAATTAAAAACTTTAGTTGAAATCTTGTTTCATCATCATTGCAATTTTGTTTGAAATTTCATAAAAATAATGCTTATACAGTTTTCGAGAATAAATTGTGAAATAGAGATTAGCAGGGTATCGCACGTTGAAAAGAAAATAGAAATTTGACGTTCGATGAAAAATAGCATTTTCAGTACTTTTACAAAACTTTCGAACTTTTTTTTACAGAATTTTCGAAAGAGAGCAAGAGAGAGAGAGAGAGAGAGAGAGAGAGAGAGAGAGAGAATAAGAGGAGAACGAAAGAACGGAAGTAGTGCATATGTGTGTGTTATAAATTTAAACATAAAATTGAGAAAAAGAAAAGACAATCGTCGGTAGAACCAATAACCTAGACTAATATTCGCGAAGATAATGCGCAAAGGTCACCTCGGCCGAAAGAAAGACTGAGAGAAAGAGAGAAAGAGAAAGATAGACATTGCACACACAGTTTGCCGTGGCGCCTCTATTTATAGAGAGTCGAGCCACCGCCCAACTCTCCTTCTCCCCCCCCCCTCTCTCTTTCTCTTTCTCTTTCTCTTTCTCTTTCTCTTCTCGCCACTCTTCTCCCACCCACGAAAACCTCCGTCCTATTAATAGCTCATCGCGATTTCCCTCTGTCTTGCTCGCTCACTCTTTTTCATTCGCGAACTAGCTTTAGCTCGCAATTGTATTCTATGCGAACAACCGCTTTAAGGGGACGTCAAAGTCGTACTTTACCTTTTATTCTCGCTCCTCGTTCTTTCGCTCTTTCTTTATTTCTTTTTTTTTTCTCCCTTTTACTCTTCCTCCTCCTCCCGTCTTTCTTTTACTCTTTTGATTGCTCAAAAAGGAGGAAGCTTTGTCGCCGCGGATTTTAAAATAGGATATTCTATAAAAACGACGAAGTTGTAAAAATGAACTGTTTTATTCTCTCTTTCTCTCTCTCTCTCTCTCTCTCTCTCTCTCTCTCTCTCTCTCTCTCTCTCTTTTCTCTCTTCGTTTTGAAATCTCGCTGTGAAATAAGCGAGCGATTCCGAAAATAGCGCTTTTCGAGTGTGCGATGGCGTCCATATGTTCGTTAAATTGAGGATGCGCGTGTAAACTATCATAACTCGAGTACGATTTTGACAGAATTAGGCCTTATGCGTCTTAATTTTTCATTCTTCATTCCTCGTGCAACGACTTGCCGACGAATTATTATTCGACGACTTTTTAGACGATAAAATTTTAATTATTACTCCCCCGATGAAAATTTCAACCTTAAAAAATCGGATGACGATAATAATAACATTATTTAAACCGTAACATAAATTCTTCGCTGTTTCGATTAAACATTTTTTACAAAACTTCTAACTGAACGATAAATATTTATCGTTCAATAAGTCCCGAGACTAACCCAGAGATGGTGCTAGTAGTACCAAACTGGCCACGCTTCCATAGAGTGCGAACCTTTACATGAAACGTGTAAAAATTTCACGTCGATCGGATCACAGACAGCAGAGTTATAGAGGTTAGAGTAAAGTCATTTTGTAATTTGTTTGAAAAATGGAAAAAAGCGAGTTTCGCGTGTTGATAAAACATTGTTTTTTAATGGGTAAAAACACCGTAGAAGCCCAGCAATGGCTTGAAAAACATTACCCGGACTCCTCTCCATCCAAACCAACGATTTGTCGTTGGTATACTGAGTTTAAACGTGGTCGTACGGACACAAACTATGCGGAACGTTCGGGTAGGCCATTGGAAGCCGTTACACAGGAAAATGTGAGTGAAGTTTTAAAAATTGTAATGAAAAATCGCAAAGTGAAGGTCCGTGAGATTGCAGAAATGACACAGATATCATTTGGATCATCTGGAAGCGTATTTACAATCCTTCATGAAAAATTGAGCATGAAAAAGGTTTTTTCCAAGTGGGTGCCGCGATTGCACCAATGCACCATGCCACAAGTCCATGAAAACAATGGCAAAATTGAACGAATTGGGCTTTGATTTGCTTCCCCACCCCCCGCATTCGCCAGATTTAGCCCCCAGCGACTACTGGCTCTTTGCTGATCTCAAAAAAATGCTCCAGGGAAAAAAATTTGGCTCGAATGAGGAGGTCATTGCCGAAACTGAAGACTATTTTGAAGCAAAGGATAAATCCTTCTATAAACATGGTATAGAAATGTTGGAAAGGCGTTGGAAAGATTGTATCACTCTAAAAGGAGATTATATTGATGAATAAAAATGATTTTTGAAAAAAAATGTTGTTTTCGTTGTTAGTCTCGGGACTTATTGAACGATGTGTCAGTACACACTGTGCTTTTGGATTTTTATAATGGTATCTCATTATCTTACTCTATAATTTATAATTTTAAAACAATCGAGCACGTGGTTATCGACGTTAAACGGCTAAGGTAGCATTTCAAATTGCTGTCGATAATACAAAATAATTGTATTTATTAATAATCACATTTTAATGTTAAATGCAATCGTCAAAGCTTTCAGTAGCTTTGAAAAATTTTTAATATTATGAGAATCAATGAATATTTGCCACAATAAGCTTTATCGATAGATTGTAAAATATTGTTTATTCATATTAATTTATAAATAAGTTTTTTCAGTAAAGTAAACTTTTAGATTTCAATTGTTTCTTATGATTTAAATCTCTTGTATTTGTTAATTTTTAATTTAATTTATAATTTATGTGTTTCTTATTTACATAAAAAAAAAAAAAAGAAAACACAACGACAAAGTTACAAATGCCTGTAAATAAAAAAAAAAAACAACGGCTCTAATTATCTTATGATAAATGACGCTTCAATAGATTAAAAAAAAAAAAAGATAAAGATTGAATTTTCCTTCGTATTTTCAATACACGGGTGTAAAATCTCTTATTATCTTACCGCGTCGTGCAATTGAATTAACGCTCGAGGCATGAATATTAATGAGTTAAAGCTGTAAACGCCATAAGTCCATCCAAGTTTTTATCATACGAGACATAGCGATGTCCGTATACATTATCCATTGTAAAACGTTGGGTTATACATTAATTGCAATTATAGCGCGTATAGTTAAAATTTGCATAACTATTGATTTATATTATCTATTCTGTTGTCAACGATGGGACAATCGTTGTTTAATATTTATATCTTTGATATTTTTTTCGTCTCGATGTACGATTTAATGAATCACACACCTTTAACTTTACTGTTTCAAGTAGAATATAATCTAACGTTCAGCTTTTTACCAATCGAAAATAGAGATTAAAATGTTCATTAATCGATTCGAAATTTTCTCCGGATACTTTCAAAATTCATCTGCTAAACTATATACATATAGATATATGTCCATCCAGTACGATCGCGCACACATAATAAAAGATTCGAATATATCCAAGGCAATTAAGAATAGTCACGCGGCGTAAAATAAGCAAGCGTCGGTGCACAAAGAATTTCAACCCTCCCGTACTCTCGTGTGTCCTTCCGCGATCTTATAAGACATGCGAGTAAAGAAAGCAAAGTGACTAGTCGGTCGCTCGGTCGGGGAACACGCACATGTGAAATCTCTCATGGAATAGAAGTCTTGGAATAGACGGGCGCTTTATTGTTCAAAATAATTCTCTTCTTTGTCCGCTTTTCCATTGCCGTTTTCTTCTTTGCTTTTCGTCGACGATTCGTACTTTCTCTCTCTCTCTCTCTCTCTCTCTCTCTCTTTGTCTTTCTCTCGTTCTTTACGATGAGAGATGTAATAATAGTTGCGCGAGCTTGGCTATATAGAGACGCGCTTATTGGTTTATTTTTCTTAATGGGGTAAGACACCTTTGAAAATCTAAAATAAAAATTCGCGTAAAAACGGGTTATTAAATTTATTTATTTTGTTTTTGCATATGAGTAACACTTATATTTAAGAGCTTTATTTTGAATCTTTTCATGCTCACTTACTCTGGAACAGAGACATGAATTTATTTACTTTTTTACAAAGAAAAGAGCAAACACATTATATGATATTCGTTGAATCTAAAAATTATTTAAAAATTTGTCGTTTACAGTAAAATTGGCTAAAATAACTAAATATTTCTACTAAATTTTACGTTAAATTCTATCGTTATATTATTTAAACAGAAATTTTACCGTAAAAAAAATTTGTAAAATTTACAACATTTAACCTGAAAGTCTCGGTATTCAGATGTTGTACTTCGATCGATAAGTTTACCATAATAACTACTAAAACGAGTAAGGGCTTTCGCTAATGTTGTATAAGTGAAATTGAATTATTTATTCAGAAGTCTATAAGAATAATGTCGCAATTATTACTCGATAAAATTCCAAGCATCAAATAATAACAATCTTCGCGTGTATGTCTATTTAATGTTGTTTGACTTCAAAGAATCTTTATTCCACGAGGATGTTTTATTAATAATTTTCATCGGGGAAAAAAAAAAGGGGGAACATTTTCATTTTCTTTCTCTTTTTAATAGAAGCTCGACTTGTTTCGTAATAACGTTAATAATTAGACACATGATTTATCTCCCATTACTTACGAAATCATAAGTAACCGTCTTTTCATTGCTCAATACACAAAGTCGGTCTTTGTATCGTGGCCATCTGTACGTATACATGAGTGTATGCGGGTATGCGCTATGCGAAAAAGAAAAGAAAACTTTCCGTACTCGCGCATTTGTTGAAAATTATTATTCGCGGTTCGTTAAAATATTATTATATCTATCTCTTTTAGAGCTCTTTTTGTTTATAAATGATTTAGCGATTTAACGCGTTTTCTAGCGTCGCCTTAAGCTGATAAGTGTGACGACCGTATACTCGTATAACGCAATTTATTGTATCAGGATTAACCGATTTATTTTAATTTTACGTTTAAATGTTGCGGGATTTAATAAAGTTTACAATTTAATGATTTAAACTTGTTGCAAATTTTTATTAAGTTGTCGATGTATTTTTATAATTATTATAATAATAATAATTTTATTTTTTAAGGTTATTTAAAATTTCATCGTCTTTCAAATAAATTTAATAGATATGTAAATATATAACGTTTTGCATCATCCTCGTGAAATTTTACGCGCGACACAATTTTGCCGTGGCAGCGTAACGGTCGATCGAACAATCCTTTTTTTTTTTATTTATTTATTTATTTATTTATTTTTATTTCATCGATTCAATTCAGCGGAAGAGAAAGAGAAGAAGCATTTTTCACGCTAATTTTGAATTTTTAAAACTCACGGCGTAAATCATTCCGCGCTCTTCCGTCGTCGTCGTCGTCGTCGTCGTTGTTGTCGTCGTCGTGTAAAGCTTTCGTGAACGAAGAAAGGAAGAGGAGAGTCGGTATATAAAATGCGCGGGAAAGATGCGGATAAAAAAGAAAAGCAAGAAAACGTGTCCCTCGTTCGCACAAAGATCAGTAAGCTCCTCTCCATTTCTTTCTCTTATTTAACCGGGATGTCGCAGATGTGGAGCAACTTTAGTAGACAAGTGCCTCGCCACAAACTTATGTGTATATATATATATATCTACATATACGTATACATCGGCGTAATTTATGTCTTGTTTACCGTACCCTAATCTCCCTCGCTAGTTTTCGTATCCATTCGACGACACTTCATCCATATCCCGTTACACGAGCACCCGTTTGTGTGTATGTGTGTGCATGTGTACATTCGTTCGTACGTGTCGCTTCGATATTTACTATATATATATATATTGCTTCTTTTCTTCTCTCTTCGGTATAAGTTTTTAAAGAAGGGACGAGATATTTATATCCTAGAATGGAGAAGATACGAGGAAAAACAAACAAAATTTTACTCTTTAGTTTTTCAAAGGGATTGGAGGAGTGAGAGAGGGGAAGGTGGGACACGGGATTGCGCAAGAAAATGTTTCGGTGATTTATTCGAAGGATTTTGGCTTGTTATGCTAGTACGATCGATTGGATTGTTTGTTTTCGAGGTGAGTGGATGCTAAAGTGTCAAGGAGAGACGTCTACAATTTAGTAACCGGTGTCTCCGAAATTAAAAAAATTCTTGCTTAGCGATCTTCTTTATTTTTTTTTTTTTTTTTTTTTTTTTTAAGTTTCTTTGCACTTTGTATACTTTACATATAACGAAAATTAATCACGCTCACGAATTTATTTATCTTTCAACCAACACCACTGTAATTTTCACATTAATTATAAAACTGTTAAAATATAAAATCATTATCTTTTCGCTTCCACGCGACGATTTTGACGCGAGTAATATTTTCTAAATGCCGTGAACTAAAGCACCGGACACGATACGCGCCATTATCATTTATGACGAATTCGTTAAATGCGCATGTAAGAGCGAAAATTTCATCCTCGCTATCTACGAGTGTATATGCATAAACGAGTGAATTATCTGCGTCTGCAAAATATTCGCATGCAATGTCTTCATAAGCGCTATCTTCAAAGGATCTTTTTGATTTTATTCTCTAATGTACACAAAAATTATTGTTAAGTAAAAGAATAATTTACTTTATTTTCGTAAATGTCGACTATCAATTCCACAACATTATTATAAAATTTTAATCATTATTTCATGATAAAAAAAAAAAAAAAAAAAAAAAAAAATTTATTCGGTACAAAACTTTTCAGTCTCGATAACAAAATAAACGTAGCGCTTATTATAACCGAGAGAAGAGAGTTAAAAAGTACATACAGCTTCGCAAAAGCACCGGGATTCCGCGTAAAATCCAATGGGGGTCGACGTATTTCGAGAGCTCGCTTACTCTTTCTCATCTCGGGCTTCACGCGCGTGTGAAAAACTCGAAGAGGATATATATATATGTACACGCGTATGCAAAGCTTCGCGTGTCGCAGCTACAGCGTGCGAGCGCTTTCTTTTATTATAATTTTTTTTTTTTTTTTTTTTTTTTTATATTGTTCCTTACTTACGAAACGGCTGCTCCTTTTTTTCTCCGCTTTTGCTCGTTCGTCTTTATGGGTCGAAGGTTGCCGGCAAAACTTGCAGGAGTTTACATATGTACACATATGTATGCATACACACAGTGTACTAGTATGTACGTGTGATAGTCGTTACGGCTTAGCGTGAGGTCGCTTACTGCGCGACTATAAATAATGCGCGCTTCTTGTACAAAAGCGGCGCGTATGTATACGTTCCACTTTCGGCAATCAACGAGGCTCAACAGACTCGAACAGAATAATTTAATGAATAAGCGGCGCAGATTTATACGTGTGTGCATATATATATATTGATTCTTTCCTCAAATTTTTACCGCCTATGTGATTATCAATCGGGGTGTCAATGTGCTAGAAGAGAGAAAAATATCCGTCGCTTGGTTTAATCAATTGATTGAAATTTCCGATTCGTAGTCGATTTTCAAGATTTCTTTAAATCGTCGTCAAATGTCAAACGATTGAAGTTGACGGAAGCGAAAGAAGTTTATTTCTTTTTTCCCTTCCTTTCTAGAAAATGAAATCAATTTCTTTTTTTATTAGAGTTCGGCTAATCGTACTGAATTTATGACGTTTCTTCAAATTTTTTTTTTTTTTTTTCTCATATTTTTTATTTTTATATTTATGACAAAATTCAACATTATGTATCCAAATTAAATGAGAAATAAATTTAATTTAAATTTTGATTATCGTTTTGAAAAATAATAGTTTGAATTAATTGTAAAAAGATATTAATATTCAACAATTAAAGAAAATAAAACAGTTTAATTTGACCATTTCGATGAAAAACGATCTCATAATTTTAAATTTATACATTTTTATTTATTATATTTGGTTAATAATTATAATATCATATTTATGTGTACAAAATGACAAAACTTGTATACCGAGTTAATTAATAAATTGTTATAATTGTTGAAAATAGACATGCACTTATGTTTTTATGTATATTATTTACATATGAATTATACTATAAAGAAGAGCAATTAAAACGCTCAAAGATTCCTTTTCTCGTTCGTATATCTACAGGTGATGAGGCATAATTGATTGCTGGCTTTAATTTTAACATTTAATATTAGTTAAAATTACTGGGCACTATCAACAAACATTATATTACAAAAAAAAAAAAAAAAATAAACTTTCTTCATTATCGTAGAGAGTCGCAGTCGTGACTCGGATAACGATTAATCGGAAGTTTTATATTGGAAGTTTTGTCGCGTTGCCTTCTACAACGTATCTATAAAGTTTATTAAAATTGAAGATTCCTTATCTACATGAGCATCGTGCGGTGAAGATTACTTGTATACTAAATTTAGTAAACGAAACTGTCTGCTCGCTTTTTTTGAGGCGAAGATTAGAACGGAAGAATTTTTAAATGCCAATCATCCAATCCTCTATCGTTAAAGTCAATACGTTCAAACTTTAGTTAATTTTTATTGTTCGAGCAATTAATAATCTTGTTCCAAGTTTATCCTATAAGTATTAAATATTGTTATTGTCTCCTAAAATTAACCGTTAGAGCATGTACGTATGCAACGTGCACCAACGAATCATTGCAACAACGAATGTTTGCTGTAATAACGTAGTGAAAAAAATAAATGAACAGATAAAAATTAAAAAAAAAAAAACGACGAAATTTGCGGCGTATTCGATTGTTCTGCTAATCAAACGATACTTAACCTTCATAATGATGAAGTTTCGCGGTAATAAAGAAACGATAAAACGTTCGATAACAAAGAGAAAAAGAAATAAAAGTAAGAGAGAGAGAGAGACGTAGAAACAAGAGTAAGATTCTGAAGAAGGCATTGACCCTAAAAGAGAGAAACTACTGACGCTCCCACGTTTTCGCCATCGTGCGTTAAAATGAGAAACTCTTAGTCGTCGTCTTTCCGGAGAAAAAAAAAGCGCGAAACTCGCTAAAGAAGAAGGCTTAACTTGTGAGAACGAATATCGTCTCTCTCTCTCTCTCTCTTTCTACCTCTGTATATATATGTATCTCTCTCTCTCTTTCTTCTCGATTAGGACTTTTAAAAATAGCGTCGTTACGTACGGAAATATCGGCTGGCTAATTATAGAGCCTGCGGGTGAAATAAACGAAGCCACCGACGCCGACGCCGCATTGCCGACGTGTATATATATATATATATGTATGTACTTTGCGCGAAGCGTTAACGCGTCGAAGCGCGTCGAAGAGCAAACCCCGCGTTTGCAAGCACACGTGTACGTGTGCGTATGAGTGCGTTTCCTCTTCCACGATTCTCTTTGTGCAAGCTTATGGCTTGCGTACTGTCTCTCTCTCTCTCTCTTTCTCTCTCTCGCTCGCTCGCAATCTTTTTCCATGTGTGGAATTTCATGTATTGATGTACCGAGGCTATGGGCTTAATTTAGCCGTTGAGTCGATGTGAATTGTGGAAGAATGTAACGAATTCGATGGGATGGTTTTTTAGTAAATTCTTTATGTTATACTCGCGAGCAAAATTATTTATTAAAAGTATACTGTTTTAAGTTTTAAACGATCCCAAAAAATTTATTTTGAAAATTTAGTTGAATAATAATTCATAAGGTGATAGTCTCGTTCGATGTCCAACCAAAGCCTGACATTTACTACTTAAACGAACAAACCTCGGGAATAATTTTACTTCGCAAGAAAATTTAATTCTATGCCATAAAATTTTATGGATTGATCTAAATTTCAGTGAATTAATTATTTATCAATTTAATCGATTAAAATAAAATATTAATCGAGAAAATTGTTTGATTTAAAAAATAAAAAGAGTCTGAAATTTTTCATTCAATCTTTTTAAAATTATAAAAATACATTTTCCTTGATATTTATTTATTTCTTTGTAAAATATACAAGCGATAAAAAATAAATGATTTAAAAATAAAAAGTTATTCGAATAATCATTAAATACAAAAAATGAAAATGCATGGAAATAAATGATTTTTTTAATCGCATAAATTATAAAATACAGTTGAATATAAGAATCTTATGAGTTTCAAAATTAATTCGGTTAGACGTTCTGCAGATTGAAAATCAAAAATATGCTGATGTTTGATGTGTAATAATAGATCGAAAATGAATAAGAAAAAACATTTTTATACCAGTCAGTATTATATTAATAAAAAAAAATTTTTTTTTTTTTAATTTTTACTGCAACAAATGTAGAACGTTAAAGTTTGTACGATAAAAATTAAGATAAAATTAAATTAAAATTTTAATATGCGATATACTATAATAGTATAAAAATAATTTAATTTTGTAAAAGATTAACTTTAGATTGGCGCGTGATTTTTCAAAATTATTATATTTAAAAATTTTATTTTCAAACAAAATGCAATTAGTTGAAACAATAAAAAGTGTTATCTATGCTGAATTCGATAAATCAATATTTATTTGCAACACATCTATTATTTCGGTATTAAATATGTAAAGTTAGGAGGAATACAGCGACAAACAGACCGATTACCATACAAGTATTATCGTTGACTATGTTACGCGCGGTGTTTATTAAATTTGTTCATTTTCAACTCGGTTGGCGTTTGTATTTTTAAAATTGAAAAATTCAACGATGGAGTAATTCAATCGATTGCTCGGGACTTTTCCATTATCAATCATTTGCGACTTGCAATGATCATTTTAATAGCATAAATTTTTCATAAATCCATTTTTATAGATGTTCCTTCGATGAATGTGAAATCTCCAGGAAGTCATAAATATTGAATATATATTAACTCGATTTAAATTTTTCGTTTTCTCAACATAGTTATTTACATAAAACCTTTATTATTAGCGACGTCCACTTGAATTTTTATCTCTACTACTGAAAAAAATATACTCTTTCGATATAATAAAAATTTTAGCTGAACCTTTTTTACAACCGACGATCACACCCTCATAATTGCGTTATCGTTACGTATCTCGATAAAGAAAAACAGCTAAATCTCCCCCTTCCAAAGTTTCGACAAATAATTAACGCGGCAAAACAAAAATAATACAATCGAGCTTTCAACTTTCGGCATTCGCAAGAGAACGATGCACGTATTAGACGCATACATCTTGCACGATTTCGTATTTATACATATAGATATACGTATACTTACGTATATCTACATACACAGCAGCGATCGAGTTATAAACTGCCGCGCGATGGTATCGAGTGGGGGCGGTTTTCCCGCCACCGCCGCCGCCGCCGCCGCTTTTCTTGCGGGGGAAGGGAGCGGGAGAAGAGAGGGGCGAATGTACACACAAGCGTGCGCGAGAGTGAGCGCGGAACCACCCCGTGTATATCGTTTACTACAAGCGCGCGCGCGTTTCTGGCTTTAAAAATAGCACGGGGCGGTATATCATATTGAGCGGCGCGTTCTATAAATACTCGTTGCCGTGCGAACAGAAAGACAGAGAGAGAAAGAGAAAGAGAGAGAGAAAGAGAGAGAGAGAGAGAGAGAGAGAGAGAGAGAGAGAGAGAGAAATAGAAAAATAGAGAGAGAGAGACAAAGTCCCTGAATAATAATCCTTCTCTCCGTCTCACCCTTCGTCTCTTTTCTCATCACCCTTCTTTCTCATTCTCTCTCTCACTCTTTCTTTCACGTTCTTTCTTTCCCCCCCACCCTTCTCTCTTTCTCTCTCTCTCTCTCTCTCTCTCTCTCTCTCTGCCTTTGGGTATATATTACGATGGAAGATATAAAGTATCGAATCGATGTTGCGGACGGTGCTCCGCTATTTCTAGATTCTCTTTCGGAAAAGAGAGAGAGAGAGAGAGAGAGAGAGAGAGAGAGAGAGAGAGAGAGAGAGAGAGAGAGAGAATTCACTATCATCGCGCTACGACCGTCGGAATCGAATCCCCTTTCTCACCCACCCCACCCTTATAATTTTTTACATATGTACGCATGTATGTGCACTCGGAATCTTTCTCTTTCCCTCTCCTCCCTCTCCCCCTCCTTCCTATTTCTTACCGCTACAAACGATTCTTACGTAAGGCTTTAAATTTAGCAATCGCCTTAAATAAAGAATGTCGCGGCTCGCGATTATTCCACCTACGATGAAATAAAAGAAATACGAGGAAAGGAAGGAAAATTGTCACGCGACTTTTTGTATTTGACCAAGGACGCGTAGGGGGACGGGGATGCGAGATGGGGGGGGGGGTCAAAAACGCCGACGGTGTGGCAACCTTGAGAAAATAAGAGACGAGGTGGGGAGAAACGCGTGCGACGCAAGTATTTCCGGTTTACGTTTTCGTTCTTATTTATTTTTTTATTTTGTTTTTATTATTATTTCTCGATTTTTTGCGTTTCTTGTGTTTACGTACGTTATATACGGCTTGTGCATACACGCGTCCGCTGCAGCGAGAGCGCTTGCGCGATCGATCGATATACGCTGCGACGATGATGGCCTTTCTCTCTCTCTCTCTCTCTCTCTCTTTTTTTTCCTCTTTCACACGCTAAACTATTACTCTTTCTTCGTCGACGGTATTGCTCTTTTTTTTTTTTTTTTTTTTTTTTTTTCTTTAATCCATCGCGAGGGGTTGGATTTAAAAATATCATTCGACGAGCGGTGGTCGATTAGAGCGACGTTGCCTCACGGTCGTAAAGTAATCGATCGTTTACGAAAAGGTAAACATGTTGCTCGGAGGTATGGGCGTGTGTGTACAGGTGTGCTTTAATCGAGCGTTCGAAATTCACAATTACGATAGAGGGCGAGGTTAAATTTGATCGAGAGTTTGAAACAACGGACAATGGACAAAATGAAAATTGGACCATTCGAGAATATAATAATTCAGAATCTTGTGTAATTCGTAGATGCGTGATGAAATTAGAAACTTTTGTTAAAATTCGTCGGTGAATGAAAATGAAAATGAAAATTTAGCTTCTTGGTTTTCAAATGGTTAACGTCTTTCAAGCCGTTGGGCTATTAATAAACGTTGGAACGATATCAAAATTCTAATATTAAGGTAAATAAATATTAATCACTTGTAATAAATGTGCAAAAAATAAAAAGAGAAAAACTTTATACAAGTGATCGATAAACGTTCTATTTCGAGCTTACAACAAAAACTATATTTAGATGTATTGCACATATTTTCATTTAACAAATTTTATTTTCCTCCCCGGCAATATTGTCTCAAAGTTAGTTATATTTAAAACTTTTATTCGCGTTGTTTATAAAATTCACAACAACATTGTCAAGTTAACGAATTATTGAAATGTTTTTAAACAAGTAATTAACAACTGGAGATTATGAAATTAGAAAAAAAAAAAAAAAAGAAAGAAAATGAAAATCGAAAATTTGACATAGCTCAGAATGTTTTTATTATTATAATGAATAATTTAATAAATGTTTATATTTATTATTTGTTGCGTATTGAGTGTTTCATAATAAATTATATAAACTCTGAGTAAACTTTTGAAACGATTCAAAATTGCTTCAACACGCATTTGATTGTTTTGAAGGGAAAACTTAGGGGGAGAAAAAGGGACTATTAAAATATACTAACATTATTTTCTCTAAGTGTTGTGCGCGCGCGTGTGTGTGTGTGTGTGCGCGTGTGCGTGTTTTTTTTTTTTTTTTTTTCTTTCTACGGGGGTCCAGGAGGAAACTTGCTGACAAGTACTTAGGAGGGTCCGCACTCCTGAGTTATGCGGGGTTCTTTGTACCCGCCAAAACCCCCTGCCCCATGCGCCTTCAACCATATATCCCCTGCGGCACTCTTAGTAAATACTACTTCGCAGGGGTGGTCAATGCAGAATTACTGCTCTTCTGTGTCGCTCCTATTCATCATAAGTACTGCGGAGGCTTTTGAGGACCTCCTCCGCAAACTCGGCTATGCTGCTCCATGCTTTTGCGTCCTTCAGCATACACTCTACTATGTTATCCGGACTGATGTTAATGCCCAGATCTTCTTCTAGTCTTACTCGTTTCCTCTGATGGTATGGGCAGTTGAAGAAGACGTGTTCTGCGTCTTCTTTAAGGTTACGGCAGTGGTGGCAGTTCGGAGTGTCAGATCTCCTGAATCTGTGCAGATATGCCCGGAAGCATCCATGCCCAGTAAGGAGTTAGGTGATGTAGTACCCGACCTCTCCGTGCGCGCGATTTACCCATGCGGTGATGTTTGGGATCAAGCGGCGTGTCCAAGCCCCTTTGGTGGAGGCATCCCACCTCTGTTGCCATTGTTGTAGGCTTTCCGTTCTCTCTTCTTTGAGTGCAATCCTTCTTCCCTGCTCCTTCTTCTTCTGATGCTGACGTTCCCGCTCTGATGCGAGGATGTCTATTGGGATCACTGATGCAACCACAGTGATGCCGTGTGTGCGTGTGTGCGCGCGCGCGCGCGTGTGTGTGTGAGAGAGGGAGAGAGGGGGGGGAGTAGATGTGACACGATTTTTTTAAACAGCTAAAAATGACTTTTAAACGTTTTTGGCATTATAATTTTTTTACTACTTAATTTAATTTACTTAACTTAGAAGGGACTACTTAATTTAGGAGGGAAGGGGTATAATTTTGAAACGTGTCTTAAAAATCTTTGTTTTTAAAAGATCTTTCTAACGGTAAGTGGTTTGTCTTCCCTTGTCATTTGCAAAAATTAAGTCTCTCCCCCCCCCCCAACCACCCACCCACTTACTGAGTCAAACACACATACAGGCGATTTTGAATATTTTCGACCGCTTTAAAAATAATCAGGGTATGTTCTTAATTGGAATACATTAATGCGATATAAACGGTATAGTAAAATTTATTAGTATTGCGTGAGTAAATGCCGATAATTTTATAAGACAAATGCAACAACGGTAAAGTTACTTCGATTAAATTTATTAAATAACTGTAACGGCTTCGGTTAATTAAACATAAATCACGTTCTAAGATAGTTTTATAACTCTTTTTCTTTCGTTCAATATTACTTTGATTATAAAATGTATGAATGAACAACATAAATAGTTTGCCGCACTAAATAAATTTTTGATTTTTATACCGTTCATTTTAACATAGCTCTTTTACGCTTTATTATTATTAAAAAATGACGAACGAAATTACCATCGTACTTTTTTTTTTTTTTTTTTTTTTTTTTTTTTGTCTTCTCCGGTTATTTGTAATAGTAAAAACTTATCGGAAATTTAAATAAAGTAAACAATATCTGCAAGTGCAAAAGCATCGTTTTACAAAGCGCTAATAAATTAATCGCAGCTCGTCCCTGTATGATAGCATTGTTTTCTTATAACTAATACACGCACAAATAAACGGAGTAAATAAGTAAAAAAAATAAATAAATAAATGAAAAAAAAATGTAACCCAGTCGAGACGAGGTGACGAAGACAAAGGCTCGCCGACAATGGTCCGGGCGGATGAGAGTACGATGCGGTCGGGCAGCAGTGAGCAACGGAAGCTTCCGGCGTTGCTCGACGTTGCCGACAACCCACGTGCATCCGATCTCCGCTCGACTCGACTCGTTCGTTCTCTTTTTCTCATCCTCGTCGACGTTTCTGGGGATATCCGCTGATAGACGATTATTCCGGAATTGCAAAATTTGGTTTTTTCGGAACGATGACCTGCATCTTTTAAAACTTTTTTATTTTTTTTTTTTTTTGCGGATCTTTGTGATAAATCGGCATGGATTGTATCTATTTTTTTTTTTTTTTTTTTTTTTTTACTATAAAGATGAATGATTTTTTTTTTAATTTATTAACTTTATTATTAAATCGTGAATTACAAATTTTTTAATTTTAAAAGCATCCGGTATATTTTTCAAAATCCATTTTTACAATAATAAATATCTAACTTGGGAATTTTTTTTTGTTTTTTTGTTTCAGGTTAGTGTAATTTAAAAAGTTTTTTCTACCATTTCTAAAATTTTCTGGTAAATAAGGTAAGTTTCAATGAATATTTATTTAAAAATTCTATTGTACCAAAATTTTTTATATATGTGACATTTTATAAATTATTTTAACGGTAGGAGGTTTAAAAAGTTTTTATTTTTTCAAAAAAACAAATTTAGTTTTGTTTGAAACGTCAAGAAGAAAATCTACGTTATAAAATTTAAATTTGTAAATTTTACTCCAAAGTAAATTTCAATTAAGTCGTAAAAATGGCGTACAAAGTTTACGAGCAACTTTCGCAAACTTTATCCTACTATTTTTCCAAGTACGAAACTTTACATCTCAAATATTTCCTCCTCGATAAGAGACGTGTATAATAAGAAAAGTTTTACCGGTGAAAAAAAATTATTATTTTGTACATTAAATTATTTATTAATTATCAGATAAATTTTAATTATTATTTATATCGTAATATAAATTTAGATACTTATTTCTATAAAAAGATTTTTTAATTAAAACTTATAAAGTTCTATGATTAAACTTTATTTATTACACATATAAATCGTATAAACTTCTATTTTTTCGATACTATATATGTATCTATATCTATATATTTTTTTTTTTTTTTTTGACATATTTAGAATTATTGACAAGCAATACATAAATGTCATACAATAAAATATCATTAGAATTGAGAAATACATATCTTTAACTAGAAGATTACGAAGCATCTAATCTCTCTCTTTTTTTCTTTACTAATTTTATATATTTATGTTTTATTATTTATTTAAAAAATTATGATTAATTCAGACTAATTAACGATGATCTCATGATTGTAACTTCTGTGTTAATATAAGTTTTACCATATGACAAATAAATGGATGCTCGATTGCGAAATGTTTACCAAACATTTTATCGACTAATTATGATACTTTTACGATTTATCGTGTTCGCATAATTTACTTATGACGTATAAAATACAAAATCAAACATTTTGCAATTGCAAATAAACTTTATCCATCTGTCAATCTCTTACGAATAAATTTAGTTACCGAAACGACGTTATAATACGTGCGATAAAGCAAAGTTATCATAATAGTGAAACAACAAATTCCAGAATAGCCACATCACATAATCCGAGGTTATTTTCGAACCCGTTGCTCTGACGTATTATTTGCGCAAAAAATACACCCCTCGAAAACCTGCGCGATCACATAATAAACGCATAAGGGATTGAAATGCCAATATTTTCATACGATTACGAAATCGGTTACGTCTTTAGAGGCACGTTTGTCGAGCCGTAGGCTTGAAGGGGATGATTCGTTTGAACGAAGCTCGTAATAGCGCTCGAATTAACTCGGTCTCTTTGCTTATTTGCCTCCGGCGTAATAATTTCATTTGAAACGCGTAATTAGATAACTTATTACATTCATTGTTATTATTGATCCTTTGGGAAATTTTCATTTCTTAATAGGTTCGTTCGTTACTTTGTTCGAGAGGAGGAAGAATTAACGATTCACTTGCGAAATGTATGACGATTTAAAATTTTACACTTGTTATTGATAAAAAAAAAAAAAAAAAAAAAAAACAAAAAACAAAAAAGAAAAATGTGTAAATTAAGCGATTCGTGTCGTGTCACGTATAAAAAATAATACACATTAATGGATTCATTGAGAATTTTTCAAAGTCAATTAGTCAAATTGAACGTTTCGCAAATAACATTAATCGCAAACCAATAAAATTCAAACCTCAAACGCGCATAAATTTTCTTAAGCCGCACATGCGAAAATTGAAACGTCGATAAAACTTTACGAACTTTTAAACTTAGCGATTCGCGGTAAAAGGTAACTGATTCGAAACGAATCGGTAAAGAAATATGAAAGAAGTAGATCAAACTAATCGCAAAACGTCACGACGAGTTATGCGTTTATGTATATATATAAATAACCGTGTTATGAGGTGAAAGAGAAACGACTTGTATTATTATTTATTTTTCATTCGATTCCATTTAAACGTGACGAGCGAAGGGTAGTTATAATTGCAACTGTTACGTCGCTTCGGATTACGTTACGTCAGCTAAGCTATAACGATGACGTTTGCAGAGCTTAAAGTCGGTTGGATTTAAATGCCTCCTTCTCGATTGGTTGACGAATTTTCCATTTCTATGATGACGTTGTTAATGTATCGTTGCGTTCTTTTGTTTTATTTTTTATTTTTTAAGTTTAAAAAATAAATAATGTAAATAAAACGAGACATATAATTTTTATATTTTATTTACTTATCTTTTTTTTTATTTTATCTTTTTGTTTTTTTATCGTCTAGGAATAATTAATTTTATTTACTTAAGGTTTTTTACGTGCTCAATAATATCAATACTAATTTATGAAATATTTTTTTTTTATATATTTTGCTGATTCATGTTGAGTTTCACTTAACATTTCAACTTGATAAGCTGCTACGGCTTAGAATTAAAATATCATAATTGCGTAGCTCTACTTTTTACCTTCGTTATTTCTTGCATCTACTTATTATTGTTATTACGATTCCGTACTTACGTAGGTAAGGATCGATTATTTTAATTTTTTTTTTTTTTTTTTTTTTTTTTCTTGGCAAAAAACTGCTTCTCACAATTATCAACGCAATTTATACAGGCTAACTTTTTTTCTATTCTAATTATTTTCAATTCACAAGACTTCAACTCACATTTTGTTATGATTACACGAATCAATGACAAGTGCGATTCATTTTTATTTTAAGATCGGGTGATTTAAAGTTCATTCGTTTCGAATAAAGGCGATGTGACGTGCGCCGGTAACTTTTCATTCAAGTCTATCGTGAAAAAAGATCAACAATTTTTTTTTCCAATTTGCAATCTGAATCTCTATAAATGTAAATATATATATGACACGTGTTACTAAAAGAATCAATCGTTTATTATGTTACTAATCGATTTTTTTTTTTTTTTTTTTTTTTCATAAAATTAATTGTTTCTTGTAAATCGTATCTTTTTTTTTTTTTTTTTTTAATAGAATGATACGTAGTAAAATTTAATTGATTACTGAAATTTCAGTCAATAATTTGTGCAATTTATCAATTTACTTTTTAATTTAATTTAAAGACTAATTTTTATTTTTTCTGATGAACGATAATGAATATTATATTTTCATTATATTTTCTTGTAATAGATACTACTAAAATATGCAATATAATATATACGTACTATTGTGTTAAAAAGGTAAAAGATTTATGGGTTTTAATAGAAAGATAATATAAATAATATATTTCTCTATGAATGGTTTCAAATTTTTACATTTTTTTCTAATTACAAAATATAAATATTACTTTGTGAGCTTGAATTAACGATACTATAACGTAGATAGACAAGCATAAGCGATTAAAAAACCAACTTTCTCAAGATCTTTAGATGCATGTATGTTTACATATATATATATATCCAAAGATCTACCATCCATATTAGCAAGAACAGTATGTAAGACGCAGAAGCAGCTAAAGAATGGAAACGGAGAAGCGTATAAGTATCTCGGTGTGTGACACACACACACACACACACACACACACACACAAAAACAAATTTTTACATTCGCAAAATCAGCAGCACCGACGCGTACACGCATTCACGCACACATAAAGACCCACACAAAACTTTCGAAAAAGCTCCAACACGCATCTTCCAGCATCATTCTCTCACTCTTCTTCCTCGCGTGTGTTTAGGTATTGGCCTCGCCGGCGTGAGATATGCGCGCGCGCGCGTGTGTACGTGTGAACGTAGTGGCAATTGCTCTTTCTCTTTCTTGGTTAATGTACACATACCCGTGTACTTGTACGTGTATATAAACGCTAGGCTAAAAATAGAGCGAGGTGAAATCGTTCGCGAATCCAACGTTTGGCGGCGCTCACTGGCTTACCATCACTATATATATATATATATATATATATATATATATATATATAATACCCTACGTCTCTCCGTTCCCGGTTCTCTTTACCTCCCGCGCAACACCGTACGCATATATATATTCATATATACACACGTGCACTTGTACGTGTGTATACAGGCATGTGTAAAACGCCAACTTTACTCGGTGAAAGAGCGAGAGAGAAAGACAGAGAAAGAAGCCGCATCGCGACGACGACGACGGCGGCGGTGGTGGTGTAGTGGTGGCGGTGGTGGTGGTATTCCATGCTGACTGCTCGCTTCTCAGGCTCAGTTCTCGGTTCACGCTGGTACCGTAACGTTAAAACAAGTCCAACCATATATATATATATATACACATACATTTATGTGTATATGTATATGTATATATATATATATAAATAACAGACATAAGTACGAATAAAGCACACCATCTCGCTCTTTCTCACTATTCGCGCCTCGTGTTCAAGAAAGAGAGACTCGATTTTCCATGTGGTATGTGTGCGTGTATTTTTTTCCCTCTCTCTCACTGACTCTCTCTCTCTCTCTCTCGCGCGCGCGCGGTCTCGCTTCTGTTATCCCCTCTCCTACGAAACATCAGTTTCAACTCGCCGTTTCTCTTCACTCTCGGTTCCGACGACGCAGTAGTTATTCGCGCGGCTAAGCCATAACACACACGCGTCGTTGTACAGTGTATACTTGATTACGAGACCTGATTTTGTGGCATATATATATATACATTATTACACGAGAGTTCAATAATTTCGTGTGCGTATTATTTTACCGTTGGTGTTAGAGGAATTGTTTGTTTGGTTGTTTTTACTCTTTAATTTTATCTTACCGTTAAAAGATAATACACATATATATATATACTTATCGTGCAACTTTGCGACCGTGTGCATATCTTTTGTGTCACTCTGTGTATGTGTGTGCTACAACTCTACACGTTTGCGACTCTCGCAACGAAAAAATAATAACTTTATTTTTTTATCAATTGTCTTATACGTGTGTATGTTTGTGTGTGTGTGTGTGTGTGCGCGCGCGCGCGTACGTAAACGCGTGCTTTTCTTAACAACATACACACTAAATTTTTGACAGTTGCCGCTCTTAATATATATCTTGATACACATTGCATTATTCGTTGCTCTTATTAAAGAAGCGACATAACTCTCTCTCTCTTGGGGTTACGAAAGTGCGATCTCGGCAAATGTTGTATCGCTGAAGTGCTGCTAACGCGCGTGATATGAGCATCGTTGTTATGATCGTCGAGTTACGCCGTACATCATCTGCTGCTAACGTCGCCGATACGGATTTGGAGTCGGAAGAGGATAAAGAAGCATCGAAGGAGGATATATAACACGGAGCGAGTTTGCCGCACCTCCGCGATCTAGAAGTTTCTCACTTTCTGCCTTATTTTCTATCTTCGGCGAACGGAAAACGCAGAAGGAGAAGTTGGAAAAAAATAAATAAATAAATAAAAATTACGTCGGCCCATCTACATACTCTGGCCACTAAGCAACGTTTATTACAATCTTCGCGAGTTGTTCTTTGCCTCTACGTACGACAGGTAAATTTATCTCGTATTGTTGTGTATTTAAAATGAGGTGATAATATTGAAAAAAAAAAAAAAAAAAAAAAAATACTAGTAAATAAATAATTAGAACGAAATTTAAGAACGATCGGTGAATTATGCTTTTGAATGGTGAATTTTTTGTTATCATTCTTACCGATATGAGTATGAGTTTTGGTATATATAACGTTATTGCTGATTTAAATACGTTAGTATAGGTAATAAACAATTTGTGGGTTACAAATCAAGATGGACCCAAGCGTCTAGCGGGCTAAAATAGGTGAAATTTGAAAAAATCCACTTTTTAAACGATATTCAACATTTTTAAAACTTCAAACGATAAAATTTTGATAACAAGTATATAAAGTATCGTGTAAAAGGTATCAACGCTCGAGTTAAAGCGTGAAAAAGTAAACAAAGCATATACATAATAAGTCGAGAGTGCAAATAAAAAAATTACAATAACAATGACGCAATAAATCGACCGATTAAAACTACGTCGACTAGAAGCAATCTCTTTTTCCTTTTTTTTTTTCTTCCGATTTTTTTCAAAAATAAGAAAGAAAATGTTCGCACAATTATGGCACGTTTACGAGCTGCGTCACACGCAACGCGTGCAATCTAGGCAAAACTAATGAAATACTTTACTGCGAGTTCGTGTACGTATATATCGTCGTTAATTTAACCGAAGCTTATGAGCACCGACGGTTAAAATAATTTTCGGGAGATATCGTCATCGTCGACTCTTTTGGTAAAGATATATATACTCGTATTTATAACTTTATCGAGTAGTGGAAATTATCGGAAATCGAAGTTGAATATTCGCCCGTTTATATTCGGGCAAAAGCTGCCGATTTTACTTAAATTTTTGATCGGGTAACGTCTGAGTTTTCTATTGACGAATTTACGTTCCCTTTATTTTTCTGTCTCATTAAACATACATAAAAAGAATAAAATAGTAAAATGTCTTTAAACCCAACGTAATGAACGAGCCGATGCTGCTTTCTTTTCGTAACCGATTTCCCGCATATGTATATAGAAAGGAAAAAAAAAAAAAAAATACGGCGCGTTTATTACATTATCGCGGATTAATTTATTACGCGGATGCTAACTATAAACTCGGAAAAAAACAAACGCAAAGCGTGTGCGGTCATTTTCGACGTAATTTATTATGTTTAACTTTTCTTTTTTTCCGAGATATCAAGATAGACTTTATTTATTTATTTATTTATTTATTTATTTATTTTTTGACTTTATTAAGACTCGTGGGAAGTGAAAAAATTTATAAAGTTTTTCTATCTTATAAAAATATTGTACATATTATGTAATAGTTATAATATTAAGATAAATATTAGATCAAAGAAATGTAAATTGTTCAATTTTAGTATTGATAAAAGATCTATAAGTGGATATTTTAAGAAATAAAAAAAAAGAAAAGCTTATTATTTCTGAATATAAATATTTCGTAACATATATTAAACGTAACGTTAATTATATTTTAATTTATATATATATATATATATATATATATATATATAAATTGAAACATAATTAACATTAATTATAAAAATACGATATTCAATTTGCGCGTTTAATTATGTTAAGTAGATTACCAAGAAGCGATTTATTTTTAATGCAGATTGTAACGAGTAAAAATTTCAAGGAATGGAAGAGCATTCGTTGAATTTTTTTTTTTTTTTTTTTTTTTTATTTTACATCCTAATACAGCCGACAAGTTTACATTCCATATACACACGTTGAGCTAACAAATTGCATAAAGGACGGAATCGATCGAAAACAAATCTTACAGTTTTAACAAGTTCGGAATAAATGTTTTTTTTTTTTTTCTATTTTTTGCTTATTGATTTGCAATAAACGATTTACAAATAATCATTATTTAATATATCGTTAATATTGTCCATCGATTACTAGAGGTGGTATTTACCGTCAGATGTAACGTTAATTAGTTCATTTAATATATTTTTTTTTGTTTGTTTTATGTTTATTTACTTTAACTTGTATCGCAAAATTCAATAATAAGTGAAATTTCTTATTTATGCTATAAGTGCGCCATTAAATTTAAGCGAAAGAATCGCAACTCTAATTTTTTCACGCGTTTGTATTAGTTGAAAATTACACAGCCGTAAATGTTGAAACAATTATTTATATTAGCTAAACAATGAACAAGTGTAGATGTAAGGGAGAAGTAAAAATGCTTTTCTTTTAAAAATTGAATAACGCCCCCTAAGCTACAATAATAATTGTGTTATCAAATTTAGCATGTCGCGTCAACGATATATAGATATATGTATGTGTGTATGCATAAACGAAAATACAGGATACGAAAAATCAATGGGCAAGCGAACGATCAACGTACAGCTAGTTGTTTTTTTTTTTTTTTTTTTTTTTTTTTTTCTTTTCATGGTAATAAAGTACGAAATGACAATAAGAAAATTTAACGCTTATCGCGCCCGAAGCGACGCTCGTAAAAATACATACACGATATTTTCAGGCCGTCGCGTTCGTCGGCGTGAAAAAAAAGAAAGAAAATAATAAGATAATGAAGAAAAAGTAAGTGCGAATCACTTATGGGATCAACGAACTCGCGCGCGGCAACCGAACGAGAATTTTTACGGGAGGAGGGGAGGAGGGAGCGAGATGACAAACTACGACGCAAATGCGCGCGCGCGCTAGGAAGTGCGTGGGCAAATCCCTTCCGATGGAAATTTATACGTTGCGTAAGGTTCACGGAGACGCGTCTTAAAAGAGAATAAAAGAAAAAGAGAGAGAGAGAGACGGGGGGGGGGGGGGAGAGAGAGAGTGAAAGTAGCGTTTGAGGTTTTATCGGAATAATGTATGTCCGAATAGTCCGATCTTACTCCAACCTACACCTCTTTCTTTCTGTCTCTGTCTCGATCGCTTTTCTCTCTTTCTCCCGTTTAATTCCCAGTGCTGTGATCCACGTCGTTGTTTCCCTTCTCTCTTTCTCTTCTGTGGTCTCTACGCGCGCGCTATCCGAAACACCTGTTGTATATCGTGGGCACACGAGTTGCAAGAGAGACAAAGAGAGAGAGAAGATACGAATAGCGCTGTACTACGCGGAAGAGGAGAGAAAATGGCATAATATGCAACAAGAAGAGAGAAAGAGAGATCGATCGATCGATCGATCGATCGATCGATCGATTGCCGAGGGAAATGTATGTACGGAGTGACTAAAGGTGCGCGTACACAGCGAGTATATAGTGCCTCGATAACGTTCTTGGCTTATACATACTCTTTACTTCTTTTTGTTTTACTCGTTATTTATTTAGTGTTGATTCGAGACCGCTTCCGGGACTAATATATATATATTCGAATATATATATATATGTATATGAGTATCATATGCTTACTCACGTATATGAGTTTGTCGACGTTTTTATTCATTTTCATTTTTGTTCTACGATATTTATTCGAATAGCTTCTTATTCCTGTTTCATCTTAAGCAGGAAAAATTTAAATTTGAAAATGAATAATAGGAAGAATTGCTTAACGTTCTCGATATCTTTTATAATTTAGTTTCTATGTTCAAAATAATTTTCGTAATATTTGTTTACGTAAATTTGGATTTAATAAATATTGGTTTTTACATGATGAATTTTGAATTTAAATTCGATTTGTAATAAGATTAAATTTTCAATATTAACAGACTTTAATTTTAATTCAATCAATAGACTTTGGATAATGTAAAAATGAAATGTTTTTTTTTTTCGATATTTTTTAATGAAATTTTAAACTTTTTTAAAAAACCAAACATTAAAATGTATTGAAATATTTTTAATAAATATTCCTGTATTCCTTAATTGAATTAATAGACGTTCTAGAATTTATAGAACTAACCAATGATTACATCAAAATATTTTAAATAAATATCGCTGTATTTCTTAATTAAATCAATTAAAATTTTCGGAACAAAGTTAAAAGCGGAATAGTAAGTAATGAAAACAATAATTAATAAAAAAAATTTTTCGCATTAACTCTTTTTAATTTCACCTCAGATTAAAGCATATACAACTTTCGTAAACAAGGAAACACTACAACTCGTTAATTTACTCGTTCCATTCACATTTCTCGGATACGATAAAACAACACACGCGGCTTCGGGGGTGGGGGGGGGGGGGTCTTAAAATACTCGCTCGAAAATCGAGCGCGCGACGAACACGAGCCTTAAAATTTTTACGGCGCCTTCATTGACGCAATTTCGTATACGTATTCGTAAGCTTATGCGTATGCGTGTGTGCATATTTTTATACGTATAAGACATGGATACTAGAGACCTAGAGCCGAGGCGTAACGGTGACGGTAAAGGCGTGAGTTTTACAACTCGCAGGTAAACAAAACAACAGCGGCTAATGCGCGCCCCGAATATGCGCATTACGAAAACTCGGTTAATGCGAGAGATAGAATTGTTTGATTATGTACGTCGTAAGGTAAAGGAGCAAGAGAGAGAAAGAGAGAAAGAGTGGAATGCATACGTGTGTGTATATATAATATATATATATGTATGTATATAGTTTTTTCCTTATTAAAAGCACATTGTGATTGTGTGGGTATAATTTTCTTTTGTCTTTCATTTTGTCGCTTTTTTCTTGCTTTCGATTGAACGATTTATATTTATTTTACTTGAATGAAAAAGAACATTAGAAAGATTTATTTTCAAAAATATTATAAAGAATAATTATCGCTATGATTTGTTTTTGAGAAACTATAATTATTATAGTTCGTTAAAATTCAGTCGATGGCTTTTCAAAGTTATCATGAACTTTTGCGATACTCGACTATGTAAACTTTTTTAAAACCGAAAATTTGCATGAAATTCGTTATCGATGTTTCCCTAATTGAACGAATAAATCCCTGTATCGAAGGTCGATGAATTAAAATTTAATTGGTAAAGTTTATTTTGAATAAAAAATATGGCACGAAAGTGTATTTCAAAATTTTTCGCAATATAAAAATACGCTAAAACGTGTACGAAATTCATTTGAAATATTTTAATTATTAATTATAAGACGAAATTTTCATAAATAAAAAATAAAATAAATTTGATATATCGTTATCGTGTAACAATAAAAAAAACTAAACAATTATTTTTATTCGCGACACACTCGTTCCTTTAATGATTTAACGCCTTCGAGCAACAGTAGTACGTAATTGTACTCGTTTCTTCGTACCGAATGTACGTTTGATGGCCGTAAATTAAAAAGTTTAACGCGCGTTAAGAATCCAAAGGACGTTTTACCGCAGTTCTTGAGAGAAGACATTTCTCGTACATATATACACAAAAGTTTCGTGTGCAAAAACTTTATTTCGCGCCGATAAATTTTCAGTTATAAAATATAAGATACCGTTTTATAAATATAAAATTATAATTAATTCTTACGACGCAACGATTTGCCAAAAGTTGCGACGATACGTCGCTTTATACATACTTGTATTGTGTATCATTGTAGAAAGTTCCAACATCGTAGACGCGATATTCAACGCGCGAGTATTTCTACATTTTCATTTTCATTTTTTTTTTTTTTTTTTTTTTTTTTTTTTTTTTTTTTTTACTTTCTCTTAAAATAACGTGATATAATAACACAACTTTTTTCGAGAAAATATCAAATAACAGGTTATTTACAAAGCTTTAATGTATAAAAATAACCCAAAGTTACGATCAATTTTTTAAAAAATTAAATCGCAAAGAGATAATGTACGATGACCATTGATCAGATATAAAAAAAAATCTCGCCGACGTCTATATAAATCTATGCCTTTTTTTTTTACATTGCTTCGGATTAAACACGATTTTCACAACGAGAATAAAATAGGAACTCCGTAATCGATGGGCAAATTAATCAGCGGTTAAACGAGGAAACTCAAATAAAAAAAGAGAAAAAGAAACTCGCACCCCGGCAACAACACGGTCATTACTCGCGTCATGAAAAAAAAAAAAAAAAAAAAAAAAAAAAAAATAAACAACGATCTCAAAATATACGTAAAATATAAATAATCTATTAACATTCGCGATAGTTTAAGTACGAATTTAATTCTTGTTGCTTGAATCTTATTTATGAGCGGTAAAGAAATTCAAGCAAATAATGATGCAACGTTACACTAAAGTTAAATTCATTACAAAATTCAATTAATATCAAAAGTTATATATTTAATATTTCTCACCGCGAAATATGAACTTTATATTTAGGTTATTGACATAATGAATGTATATTTCTAATAATAATAATCTAAATTTATTTTGATAACAATAGTATATTAAATTTATCGATCAAATAAATTTAACGAAGGTTAAAAAAAGTTTATAATTAATAAATTAATCCTTTTGATATCAAATTAATTTCCCTACGTAAATTTGATCAATTTAAAAGAAAGAAAGAAAGGAAAAAAAAATAACCGCATCGTCAACAATTTCACCGTTACGAAGTATTAAAAAATATTTCCACGCGCGTTCGCATAACGATCCGCGAAGTATAGAAGACGGGGGTACGGGAAGGTGGTAGAAAAGTGGCACGCCACACGTTGTTCATCTTCGATCGCGCGCGCGCGCGTGCGGCATATGTGTACGATCTAAAGACCGAGTCGCCGATCTGTCTATATCTTTTGGGAGGTTATAGTATCGTAGAACAAGAGGCGGAGGAGGAGGAGGAGGAGGGGGAGAAAGAGGGGACGAAAAAAAAAAAAAAAAATACGGATACTTGTAACCTCTTTTTTTTCCACCGCTGCGGAATAATCGTCAGTATTCATATGTACGCACGCACGTACTTATGCGCTGCTATGTCGTGTCGTATTCGTTGTCGTCGTCGTTGCTCTATGCGGATCTTCAATTTTTCATCGCTTCGAGTCGTATGCCCTTACACTGCTTGCGTTGTTGTTTTTTATTATTATTATTATTATTATTATTCTTCTTTCACTCGATGTAAATCGGTTTATATAATGAAATTTTTTCATGAGAATAATTATAAATTCATTCGTGTTTTATTTATTTATTTTTCTTTTGACTGGGTAAATGACAAAATTGTAAATTACTGTTGAGTTAAAGATAAAAAATTAATATGTTAGTGACGGAAAATTTGAAATGAATTATAAATGTACATTCGATTAAGAAATCCGCAATGTAATATTAGATACTTATAATGTTAATAGCAAATAAACGTAAAATATTATATTTTAGTAATAAATTTTATTACTATACTAATTAAATAAAACAAATCAAATATTTTTTAGAGATGTCGGCAAACAAAAATGTGTCGATTAACAAAAATAAAAAGAAAAAATAATATTGATACTTTCGCGAATCCAAACAGACATTAGTTTTAGTATCTATAGAAATATATATTACACGTACAATTTGAAACACATCGCGCGTGTCATTCTTTTATTTGAAATTTAAAGTTGTCTCTCTTTCTCTCTCTCTCTCTCACTCTCTCTCTCTCTCTCTCTCTTTACTTCTATCTAATGAATTTAAGCGTTGTAAAAGCCAACACGTGTCGTACTTTTCCGTCAGCTGGTGACATGTACATAGATGAAAAGAGAGAGAGAGAAAGAGAGAGAGAGAGAGAGAGAGAGAGAGGAGAGAGAATAAAAATTCGTCTAAAAATAAACCTCTTCGTTGAACGGACGAGCTCGAGCGCTGGCGTTCTCGCTTTGCTTGAATGAATACGTCGAATCAAACGTCCCTTCGTTATATTTTTATTATCGTGGGATGAATATACATATGTATGCATATATGTATCTTTATTGAAAATAAGTATATACGTGGTCGCGACATAAAAAATTCAAAACTTGCACGGTTACGGAATCTTTTCAATCGTTATTATTTTTATTTTTTGCTAACCAAAATTTTTATAAGCATTAAAACTGTTGTTGCACTTTAAAATTGCATATTTGTTATATAAATGGAGACAAATTATTTAGTAAAGTTATTTCAAAAAATAAAAAGTTCTGATTAATTGAAAAAAAAAAAAAAAAAAAAAAAATTACGTTCAACACATTAATAATAATTTAGGCCTTAAGGAGTTAAAAAAAATAATTATTTCGTTTATTTTACGAAATTTAAAAAAAAATTCCATTGTTAATAATTTAATTAAACATAAAAGTTCAAACATATCTAATAAATAAAAATATCTGTTAAAATTATCAAGTATCTCAAATTTCCTCGCCAACCGTTTAATTGTTTAAGCGTTTGTTTTCCTGTATATTTTAATAAGCACTTTTGATAAAATTTTAACATCTAAAATATATACCATTAAATATTTCTCGATTAACGTCTGCTACGCGATGTAAAAATATCATCGAATACATTATAAATTCAACGCGCTTATATATTTCTCCCTACCTATTATTATGCTAATAAATTGTAAATTTATGAAAATGCAAAACATATATTATTCATAAACAAAATAAAAAAAAAAATAAAAAAAAAAAAAAAAGAAAAAAAAAAAATTGTTTGCGTAATAAAACTATCCGCGTCAAAAATATTTTTAAAGTAAATATAGATTTTTAAACAACGGTGCGTTCAACCGGCAGTTTAACAGGTTGTATACTTTTATTCTTATCTTTAATTAATGAATCATCATTAGTTTTTTGACGTAATCGTTTTTTTTTTTCTTTTTTTTCTTTTTTTTTTTTTTTCTTTTTTTTTTTTTCTTACGTCCATTTATTATCGAAATTTTGTTTTAGTCGTAAAATAAAATGGAGATTGCTTTATTGGTAAAAATGTGATCTTTGTATCACCACGTAGCCGTACTTTGAATTCAAAATTTAATAAATATCTAGTTGTAATTTTCTTATTTTTTATTATCTTAAAATTGCGTCATTAAAATAACGGCGAGGTTAATTTTTACAGTAACGGGGTTTGTTTGTAATACATCAATAAAATCGATCGATCATCGTAAGCGTTTCGCGATTCGACCTACTAAATTCGCATGGAAATTATTTTTCATCATATTTTAGCGATGAATTCACCTCAAATCAATCATCGATTATAAAAGCCATCTCTACTCGATAACCGATTCATTATTTTTACCAAAATTCAACACCGTTAGAGATCGATCGAGGCGATTTCAAGCAAGCGTTAATTAGCTTACCGATTTTATCAACAAAAACAACAGAAAATTATCGAGAGGTGTGAATTCATTGCTCGCGGGCGTTCAAATCATTCGGGAATTCCCATAGCTTTCGACCTCGTTAGATTGTAAAAGAGTGTCACCCCTCCTCCTCCCCCAATCCCTCTCTCTCTCTCTCTCTTTCTCTCTCTCTTTCTCTTTTATTCCTGGTGGGGTCTTTTTATAACGGTGACGAACGGCTTTGCGTGTATCTCACACGCAAGCAAAACTCGCGTAATCATAAAGCTATAAGCCTGCGAGCGTATACGATCAGACGCCATTCGCGGCGTTTCTTTCTGTATCTATTTACCAACTGGTTATGCTACTCTTGGACATCGTTCTACACGTGCGTGCTGGCTCATTATGCGGGAGCGTAAAACGCGCGCTTAAGCGTTTCGTTGACCTGCCGAAATTTTTCAATTTGTCGTACAGTCACGGTGAGCTTGCATTAATATATTTGTAGAATCTCTGCTTTATCGCTTAAACGATACTGGAATTTTAAAAAAGAAAAGAGAGAGAGAGAGAGAGAGTGATATCTCTGAATCGAAAAAATGTATCCTAGTTTTTATATATATATATATATGTACAATGAATACGGTTATAATATTTGCGATTAAATTGTCACCGGTTTAAAACTAGCTTCAACAACGTTCCGATTTTAAGTAGGACAAGTGATATATAAAATTAAAACGTGGATTTGTATATTGGAATTTTTATTTAAGGATTATCGATTTATCGCTTAAATATGTTATCACTCTATCATCAAAGATTGAATAACAAGATTAAAATAATATCGTTCTATTTATTAAATTCAAATATATATATATATATATATATATATATATATTTTTTTTTTATTCGGCATAAAAAATTAATATTTTTATAAATAATACTTCTTTCCGTTTATTCGGTTACGTGTTTCGTCTATTTCAAACGAGTTATACACATATGATAAATTTCAATGATTAGATTAAAAGAAAAAAGAAGGTAAATAAATAAACGCGTTCAAGTATCCTTACTACTTAAAACATGCAAAAGTTAAATTTAATAATATTTAAAGCTCTAGATTCCGAACATTAACGTGAAAATTTCTTAATCAATATACGAGAATAAGAAATTTATTTAAAGTTGTATTGCACGTGCGTGTGATTATACGTTTAACCACGCGCTCGAGATAAAAGAAGATAAAAGGGTTATAAAAATATTTGCTTTGGAAATCTATTTGATTACATTTCAAATATTTTTCTTCTAATCTTTTGTTTAAAAAATTCCCGATCGCAATGATATTACCGAGTAATAAAATTGCGTACACTGCAACGACGAATCCGATAAATGTCGAAACACGCTCTCATCGATCAATAGCCAAAACAAATAAGAATTGAGCATTCAATATTCGGTAAAGCTTAACTACTACGTATCATACAATGAACTTTCGGTATGAAAATAACGTAACCAAGTTGAACAACAACAACAACAACAACCTGTTCAACGTACCTTTCAAAATGAGTTAACGTGTAACATATTAATCATTCTCTCTCTCTCTCTCTTATTCCTCTTCGCCACTTTACCAATCAATCTATCACTCGACCAAAATTATTATCCTTATCGACATGCCTCATCATCGTGTCGTTCGCATCGTTCTCTCCTACTCTTTCGCTCGAAAGTGGAAAAAAACGAAAAAAAAAAAAAAAAAAAAAAGAAAAAGAAAAAAACCAGAACTATAAGCGGGATATTGAACCTCTCGACGTACGATGTCCGGTATACTCGTTCTTTTCGATATATATGTATACGAGAATCCATCGAGATTTCGATTATATTTTCGGTACCTACGCATATCGACATTTTTATAATAGAAGATTTACGAGCGTTGAATTGAAACAAGCGAGTGATCAGGTTGCTTGAACGTAACTCGTCGGGAACAATTAGTGTTGGTAAATTGCGTTTCGAATAGAGGACAAATTATCGTTAACGTGATATAGCGTTTTCAGAAGAGAAAAATAGTCGTTGATTGAGTTTAAATTTTTAAAAGTTTATTAAATTTTGCGCGTTTGAAAAATTTTTGCGATCATATTTAATTAAAAACTAATTACACAACTAAACGTCAAAAATTTCTTCTCGTTTCGTTGCCCTTCAATGCGATTTGATCAATGAAACACCAAAAAACAAAAAGAAGAAACTTTTTAAAATACCAAAATATTCATAGAGTTAAAATATGTAAATATTTATACAAAACTAAAATATGAAATAAACTTGAATAATCGTTAATTTGGTATGGCGATCGGTTATGCCTCGAATAATAGACAGATATGTTACATGTTTTTTTTCAACGTCATCAAAGCGCAAACCTCACATCGGTAGTTCCACCTTTTTCATTTCATATATATATATAATTATGGGTATACAAGCGTGACTCGAAAATTCATTGGATTTTTATTTTAGTTTTTCTATTTTGAGTTCAACCTTGTCAGGTTTACAGTTCTTCAATGAACGATTAACGTTTGTTGAATGAGAGATTAACGTTTTGTTTTGTCTCGTTTTACAAAAGACTATTTGAAAGATTTAAAAATAATATCACGTTGTACAGTATTTTTAAAAACAATGACTGAAAAACAGAATTACGAAATTTGTTAGGGCTTTAATTTATATTTTTAGGTGAATTTTTCTCACCGATAAGTAATAATGATTGGAGTTAAAAAATTTAAAGTGTAATTATCTTATAAATAAAACTCGTAAATACGACAGCTTGGATTTCAACAAAAAGTTGGAAAAAAAATTTTTATTGTACATACATGTTCTAATCATTCACGCGTGTTAACATCGTTACGAAAGAGAAACTTCGTACGATCACGGAGAAAAAGCTTCGCGTTTTATTTATAAACAAAGGACTGCCTCGTAAACGTTTTGGAATTCAACGCGTCATCCACTTATCGATCGAAATGCACAAACAAATTATCAATTATTTTAACGCGAGCGTAATTTCATCCGTCATACTTATCGATCCGCATACTCGAATGTACATTATCAACTACTTTAAAATAATTTCGAACATTCGTGCCTTTAAACACACATACACGAATGCACATTGCATTAAGTATTTGAGCCGTTCTCGATAATGAAACGAAAGCATTATACACACACACACACACACACACACACGTTCGGGTGGTAAAAAGAGGCAATTCGGTAATGCGAAAAAGTTATACGAGCAGTAGCAGCGGCAAGTCAAGCAAAAAATGCTCGCCGAGGCAGTGAAAGTCGTGCGTTATTTTTAGACGGCTCTTTTTTTTTTATACTCTAGGCCTCTCAAACACTTTTTTGCCCTCGTGTGTATATGCATGACACAGCCATTATCTCGCGGGTAAATATAGTCACCGGTAAAACTAAATCTATCCGAGTTTTATCTTACACATATAGGCCAGTAATGTGTATATTCAGGAACGACACAATATGTGTGTGTATATATATATATATATATATTTTTTTTTTTCTTTTTTAACTTAACCGAGCAAATAGTTTATTTTTATTTATCATCGTTTAAAGAATTAAACATTTAAAAATTTTGATATGCGTTGAATTTAAAAATAATTTTATATCGCTTTAATACGCTTCTCAGTTAACGTGAATTTTTTAAACTCAAAGGAATGATTCCTATCGTATATTTGCTTTAATCTTATTTCTTTTGTATTGAAATATTACAAGCTTACCGTCAATTAAAACGAACGTTTTACTTTAAGGAAGAAAAAATAAAGGACGTCGTAAACCGAAAAATTCTCTTTCCTTATATACGTTCTTTCATCTCCTTATTAAACCTTTTACTTTCTTTTCTCCTTCGTATTTTTGTTTCTCTTTTTTTTTATTTTAACCGCTGGAATTTTTTTCTCTCGTACACACACACACACACACACACACACACACACACACACACACACATATATATATATATATATATATATATATATATATATATATATATATATATATATATATATATATTTATATATATATATATACATATACTTGGCGAGTCTCGTTATTCTCATAATTTCTCTTTCGTCAATCCTTCGTATCGTTATGTCCACTTTTTTATACGAGCTAAGAATTTCATTGCCCGATATAAGTGGATGGTGATACAAAAATTAAAGATTCGATTTTTTTTTTTTTCTTTTTTTGTTAAAAAGAAAACAAATGAGGAGGATTTTTCGATTTCGCGAAGGAAAGTTTTTCTGGAATCGAGGCTATTTGAAAATTTTTTTTTTTTTTTCAACAAAAATTTCGTTTCACACTTTTAAATGACAATAAAGTCAGATTGTACAACAAATTTTGCTTTCGACGTTAGTTTTAATACACAATGACATATTTTATATATGTTCATTCAAAAGTATCTATATCAAATGTAAATAGATATAAAAGAAATCGCGTTAAAATTTTAATATCATTTCGTTGCTCGATTTGAACGTCAATCGAAATCATGTTTTTTATCGCAGTAAAAAATTAATATTATATATACATCTGCAAACGAGATTAAATGTAACGATTGCTTTTTCAAGTTTATCCATAAACGTCAGCTTTATTATGCCGTTTACTTTCCGATATGTATATGTACATTAATAAAGTTAATGACCGTTTAAAAAAGTTAAAAAAAAAAAAAAAAATGAGAGAGAGAGAGAAGAATAACCCGTGGATTATAAACTTACATCCATGAATCAAAGTTTTAAAGTCCATTACGGTTAACAGCATTTTATATCTCTCGCTTCATCAAAATTCATTATTTTGTCAAAAAAAAAAAAAAAAAAAAAAAAAAAAAAAAAAAAAAAAAAAAATATATATATATATATATATATATATATATGCATAAATGAAAAAATTCACGGTATGAAAAAAAAATAAATGTATAGGAAAACGACGAATGTATATGCATCGGAATATTACACGCCTACCGTAAATGGTGGACACATAGGGAATTTTTTTTATTATTATTTTTAATCCTTAACCCCCTCGTGTTTTACTACGCGTCAATAAAAAGAAAAAAAAAAAAAAAAGTGCTCGCGCGTTAAAAAAAAAAAAGTGAAATTTCATTTGTTTACAACCTCGTTTTTTGAAAAATAAAATCATTAAAACTCTCAATCGTTGGTTTACTTACACGTAGCAAAACAAAGAGAAAGATAAAATATTCTTTTTTATTGTTTAAACGTGCCAAAGTAAAAATTGAAAGTGTCCGGTGATCCGAAAGACATTGAGAAAAAGAGCGTATCTTTCAGCTGTTGCATCATGTCCCGAGGCGGCGGGCAAAAACACGTGCGCGGTTTCTTAAAGACCGAGGAGCAGTCTTTCGCCGTTGGCCTAGTCTCTCGTCGTATTAGACCAAGGACCCATTAACCGGTCACTGGACTCGAGTGTAGTCTCGGTTAGTAGTGGTTGAGCGTTTAATTCGCTATGTGCGACGTTTCGTTTTCCCCTCGTCGTTCTTTTCATCGTTTATTTCTTTGGTATGCGTTTATATGTATATCTATGTATGCACGTCGTATATATGTCGACATCGTCGTCACCTGTCACGTCGCAATGTTTGTTTATATGCATACATACTTTCTGTATACAAAAATAAACCTATCGATGGCGAAAGATTCGTCAAATGTGATAACATGTATTCACGCGCTAGAACTAAAGACGGTGTTTAAAATTATTATTGATATATTCTAGGTAGTCGATATATTCAATTTAAATTCGAAATAATGGCACCTAATTCAGCATTCAAAATTTTTATTTTCACGCGACTGTCGTTTTAAATTTTTTAACGAATAACTCGAATAACGCAGCGACAATGAGATAAAACACTACGAATTGTAATTGACGTAAAGACCATTCTCATACAATCGTAAAAAATTTCATCGGCGTAAATTATAATCGTGCGTTTAAATTAATCGCCCGTGTTATTAAATGATTTATATCTTTACATACAGGAGGAGGTAACGCCTTGCGCGTATGTACATAACGCGTTTTTGGTAACGCTCTCAACATCGTCGATTGTAAATAACCTAACCGACAAAAAAACTTGGTACGGCGAATCCCGAAAGATCACTGTGGATTCGTTTTGCGTATTCATGTATACGCGTTAGCAATGAACGTCTCTCCTTTGGGACAATTAATACCACCGTGCGAACGAATAAAAAATAATAACGTCGATCTATCGTTCAACGAAAACGTGTACGATCGCTTCGTTTCGAAAAAATGAGATACATATAGTCTTTTGGTATTCGTTAACCGGCAGCTAAAAATAAACGTTTTCTCAACTTCGTCAAAGAATCTTTGAGGGTTAGATTTATATATAAACTAATTTTTTTTTCTTTCATTCGTCGAAAATTTACGATCTACGTGAAAATGAATTTAATTGAAAAAGAAGCTTAGGAATGTCGGAGGCTCGTTACATCAATTACAAGTCCGCTAGTCAAGCTAAGTTTTAACCTAACTATTAAAAAAATCTTCGACTTTCATGCTAGATTAAAAAAAAAAAAAAAAAAAAAAAAAAAAAAAAAAAATTGCTTCATAAAACGTGTATGTAATACAGTTATTTTAAGATAATGTACAAGAACGATTATTTTCCATTAACTTTAAAAAAAAAAATAAAATAAAATAAAATAAAAAAAGGTTTAACAATGTTAACCTTAAGTTACGCAAGGTTAAGATAAAGTATAATACGTTTAAGTAATTTTTAACTGAGTGTACAATAAAAGGATTATTGACCCTGAAAGTCAAAGTAAACAAAGTAATAAAATCGTGGAGATGATTATACAATAAAACGGAGCGTTAAATCAAACAAAACGAAAGCGCACTCGATCGAAAAAGAAAAAAAAAAAAAAAAAAAAAAAATACACAGCACCGATCGTTCTTAAATTTCTAGTAATTCTTGAAGCAAACGATCTATGTAAAATAAAATATAATTTATTATTAAAGGTGCATTTTCTCTTTTGAATCTACAGCATCCACGATACACAACCGCAACTTGTATAACCAACGGCTCAACGGATAGTCTCCGATTTCCAAGAGAATAAAGGAGAACAAACCGCGATCGTTAAGACGGTAGCTTCGCTGTCGTTAAAACTAATAACGAAAGAGAGCGAGATAGATAAACCTAGTGTTAGTGAGTAAACGTATTTATACACGTGAAAATCGGGCGGAAAGTCAAACGAAGAAGAAAAAGAGGAAATAAAATTTATATAAAAATATCTCGTTTTTTTTACGCTTTGGATGTAACCGAGACTGAGGCTCATCGGTTTACGTGGAAAACACTCGCGGGCGGACGTTCGCGAAACTGGACGAGGGGCATATGGCCCTGGACCATGCGACCATTTACAATATGCACCACACTAATCAACTAGGTAGGTCTTGTTACCTTAGATAAATATTTTCCGTTTATCTCATGGTGGATGCTTTAAAAAAACAAAACTTTTTATCACAATGTTAAAGCTTGGTTATTTTTTATGCGCTTGTATCGATGCCAGTTAAATTATTGGATTATTGGGAAGTTTAAAAATTGTTGACATTACAATGGATAAAAACTGACTAAAACTGTCCATATCGAACGTTAATTTTTTTTTTTTTTTTTTTTTGTAAACAACGTTTAACATTAATGTTAAATGAAGACAAAACACAATGACGTAAATCATATTTCACGTATGATATTTTGAAATGTTTCAAATCTATAGAGAAAAAAAAAAATAGATAAAAAAGCTTAATTTAGTTTAAAATTGAGTGACGCACATACATATATTTTTTTTTTTTTTTTTTCCTTTTTCTTTTTAGCTCGACTACGATAATATTTATAAACATATAAATAATGTTTTGAGTGGCATAGTTTTAAAAATTCCAAGAGTCCTTCGTTACCAATGTATTTTTATTACCGGTAATAGAGCTGAAAGAAAAAGGACGTTGAGTTTTTTTTCTTCAAAGAACTATTATTAGCAGTCCGGTTATTATTATTATTATCTTGTCTTGAAATAACCAAAGATTTATTATTTCTCAAAGGTAAAAATAGCTCGAAGAATAAATTTTTTTATTTACCAAAAGTTTATTTTAGTCGAAGTGAATTTTAAAAAGCAAAGAAAAAAAATAATAATAATTAACGAGCATTTTTTAAAATCGGTTAATCTAATTTTTCAAACGCATGCGTTTTAAAAATAAAATAAAAAAAACTAATAATAATAATATCGTACCAATGAAAAAAGAAAAAAGAAAATGTACATACCTTTTATAGAGCCTGTCAAAAATCGCATGTTCGCGCAACTGTTTGATTTAGGCACACGTGCGCAAATAATTTTTCAAGGAATGAGCTCTTTTCTATAAAAAAAAATAAATAAAAAAGAGAATCGAAAATTACAAAAAGAAAAAAAATAAAAAAAGAACAAAATTAAAAAACGGAGATGAAATGAAAAAAAAAGAAGATTACTCGCAACCAATCGTCGAAAACTTTTCATCGCGATACAAAAGTGACTAAATTTGCCAGGGCGCGTTCGAGTTGTGCCGCTGATGGGCTAAAAGAAAGGAAATAAAAGGGAGAGAAAAAAACGAAATAAAAGTCTGTTCTGTCGTCGATTCTTTCTCTCTCTCTCTCTCTCTCTCTCTCTCTTGAGAGGGAGAGAGAGAGAGAGAGAACACGAATCGAAAGAAGCTCCAAGAGAGTTCGAGGTGGCCGTTATCCGCAAATGTCAGTCTATTAATAGCCGGGACGCGGCTAATGTTAGAGATCCGGTCGTCGGCCAAAAATGCGCTCAAGAGAGCGATAGAGAGAGAGAGAGAGAGAGAGAGATAAAGAAAGAGAGAAAAGCGACCGTCTCTCTCTCTTTCTCTCTCTCTTTCTCTTTTTCTCTTTCTCTCGTTTGAAAACTTAGGAGACTTTATAACCAAGAGAACGAACGCAGAAACGACAGCCTACCTGTCTGCTTCGCGACCCGATGCTATTTTTGTCACCGCACCTACATAACCCAGAGAGAAAAGAGTTTATACCGGCAGTGCCCGCCAGATTTTTCAATCTTTCGCTTTTTATAGATTTCCCTTCTTTTTTTTTATTTTTTTTCTTCGTTTATTTTTTTTATTGTCTGTATATGTGTACGTATTCGTATATAGTCAAAGTTGTCTGCTCTTTCTCCTTGTGGTATTATTTTTCGCGTTGCCGTTATCGAGACTTCCGGGCTCTTTGCTTAACGAGACAATGAGCAAAGTACTTTATTTCTTTTTTTTTTTTTTTTTTTATTTTTTTTATTTTTTTTTTTTTTCTATTTGTTTTTATTGTCAACGTTAACACGTTACTATAGACTTGCCGGTTATTATATTTATTCACAAGCGAATGGAAATATTTTTTGACGTGTGATTTTTTTTTATTTTAATACTTAAAAAACGTAATTTCTAATTCATATAATTTTTAAATTTATTCCTGAATTTTTATTCAGGAAGAAACGCGTATGTGAAAATTAAATAATTATATACATATTTATTGTGTAAATATTCCGCTTGACATTCACTTTTACGATTACTTTCTCGGCGATTTTTAAAATTTTTCTTTTAACGAAAAAAATTAGAAAATTATTACAAATATAATATAAATGAAAAAATTTGTCGAAATATTGAGTAAAAAGAAAAACTTAACTGTTGCAACTTATAAATAATATTTATATCAAAGAAATAAAAAAACCGTTTTAAAAATTTACAATTACTTCGTCGACACTCGACAAAGTGCGTTATTCATAAATTATTTCCGTCACGTTTAAATTCTTGCGCTGTAATACTTTCGCACATTTATTTTATTCGTATAGTTTTTTTTTTCTTTTTTTTCTTCTTTCTTTTTTTTTTTTTTTTCTAATTTAAATTACACTTAGCACGCGACATTTATTTCAAAGTCAAGTGTGTTGAAATTAGAATACTTGAAGCGCGCTGCGTTACATTTTCTTTTCGGCTTTTGTGCGCGCAATGTTTATTTTTATAAATCATATTTTAAAACTTGTTTAGGTTCGCGTTAAATTAAGCAAAGATAAAACGCGAAAAATGTCGAACGTTCTTTTTTCTCTCTCTCTCTCTCGTAAATATAGTTCAGTCGGTTAAAAATTTCTTAATCCGAGAATATTATTTTTAAATTCATTAATTTTTATATAAATGCGCATTATATAAACATAAATTCATTTGTAAGTATATATTTATATCAGCAACGATATTTAAATAATTAACGGCTGACCTTTACCGATGCCAGTAATTATTAACTTTGGTTTATAATTAAATTGATCGCTAACGCTTCGTTCGATTTATAATTTTAGATAATCTTTTTATAAGTATCATTTATTTTAAGATTATTTAAAATTAGTAGGTTAAATGGATTTACGATTATTCTTAAAAACAATAACTTTATTGCATGTATGATTTAAATTTATTATAATAAAACTTTAAATGACAGATTTTCAATATTATGACGTCAGTCTGTAAAACTAATTTTATTGTGTAGATATTTAATCAACATTTCTTAGCTCCGAATATTGAAAATAAAATGTAAAAATAAAAAGTTATCAATCACGTTTAATGCGCAACGGCGATAAAAATCTTCTCCTTCATTATTTATCACAGCTTACGTTCTTACAGAATTGATAATAAAAGAAATCTCACAAATCAGTAATTAATCGAATTGAAAAGTCATCTTATCAAATGCATCCATCCTCTTCTATCCTAAACATTGTAAAGAGTAAAGAAAAAAGAAAAAGAAAAAAAAAAAAAAAGTGTACGCAGTACACGAAACATACTCGCGTTGCAAACTCATTCACCGTGGTAGAGGATGGAAGAGTACTAGAAAGTGGGAGAGGGGAGGGGGTAGAAGGTGAACGATAACAACGTCGTCGTCGTCGTCGTCGTCGTCGTCGCGCGCGCGCATCCATATTATATCCAAACACGTGGAAGGAATAAGGGGCGCATAAACGCCCCAGAAATAAGCCTCGTGCAGGCTTCTGGCCGACGGCCCGATTATTTTTAGGCCGGACGACGTCTAAATCCGGCACACAAAGAGACACAAAGCCGCGGGCATCTGCGTTTTCCTCTTTTAAAAATCCAACGTCGCCGCCCTCCCGCCTGTCGAGGGGAGAGAGAAAGACATCATACAGAAAGTGCATACATACATACATATATATATATATATATATATATATATATATATATATATATATGCGTGAAAGATTTTTACGGGAAAGAGTTTGTTAATGGTGAATTTAGAATCGATTTATATGCAATGGTTTACTTTCTTGTCTCTCTCTCTCTTTTTCTCTCTTTACTTTTTTTATCCTCGAAATTGTCACGATTAAACCGACGATTCGTGACTTCATATTTTATCATTTTTCTTCTTGGTCAGTTATACACGTCACGAGTGACATTCGAGCGAGTTGGTTATGTATAGGCGACGTGCGAAAATTACTTTATTTTTTACAATGTTAAAACTCGTTTTACTGCGCACAATATAATGCTTTTCAATGTATCGTAACTCGATAAAGCACAATGATCGTCTTGTTGAAAATGTTCGTTGTTGACAATGTTCGTAATTAAAATTACAGCATGCGTTTATTTATAAATGCTTGTGTATACTCAAAGCATGAAGAATCAAAGCGAGTTATTTTCAAAACTTGTGTGTACTATAAGTCAAACAATGTTAAATAATTTTCAATCTCTTAATTGTTTACGGCTATTTTATTGCGTAGTAGATTTAACTAAAAAAATTGAACTTTAAAAGTTTACCTTATGCGAGGCTGGAATATTCCATAAAATGAATTAAACTTTTGATAAAAAAAAAAAAAAAAAAAAAAAAAGAAAAATACTTTTTACATATTTATACTTTTACGAAATATTTAAATTAATTATATCCAAAGGTAATTCAAACATACGTAAAAGTGCACAGTCAGATAAAGCATACACGCATGTTGCGATATATGACCGTAAACCGATCGATTAAAAGTTGAAAAAATGTTGACATTTTTCTATCTTCGGTTATAAGAAATAAAAGATCTTAAAGTAGATTAATTTTATCCTTGCTTCTATTTCTGTTGAAAATACTTAAAGCAAATGGAGATAAAATTGCGATTATTAAAACTACTTATGGATAAATAATAAAAAAAGCAATATTTAAATAATGTTATTTGAATAATAAATTGTATATATATTCATTTCTGTATTTAGCATGTTGAAAGGTTTTAATCTCCCCCCCCCCCCCCTCTGCCCCGAGTAGTTGAAATTAATATTCCAGCGATACTAACTAGAAATCATTAATCCGTCTTACTCATTCTCATTAGTATAATTATTTCTATTTGCGTGCTGTTTGTAGTGCCATTGTAACTCGTAACTAATGTTATAAATACGCTACTTTGCCTGCTTGACTTCAAAATTGCGCTCGACTCAAAGAAATAAATGATTTCATTATTTAATAAATACACACAAGCTATGTTATGCTTTTAAAGAAATTCAGTCATAACAAATGGTTAGCTTTATTATTAAATGATTTGCAAAACAATTATTAGACGTAAAAAATATGTAAATTTTTTATTCCATATTAACTGTTCTATATAAGTATTTACGAAACTTTAAAATGTTATAACGATCTGAGAATGAAGAATGAAATTTGTTGACTTATTTTTTCGGAAATAAGGATTTTAATACGGGACCGTGCTTATATTATTACATCCTCGAGTAAATTTCGAGCATCAAATTTTAGGCATTTTTTAATACCTAAAATATAAATTGAACTAAAAATTCGCGACTAAAACATCTACATCGGTGTATCAAACATCAATATGTCGTATTCGCCGATACGAATTTTCACAAGCGTTAAAATATCTCCATATTATGAAACTTCAAACTTTAAGCATAAAATAAATTTCAAATATACTGGACGTGTGTATACGCGTCAAAATGCCGTTGGTCGAGTTGTCTATAACGTTTCCTCGCCTCCCTTCCATTGCGCGTATTGTACTATTCTCGGATGTTCGCTATGTCGGTGTGTAGGTCAAGCGAACTCTTTCTTTCTCTCTCTCTTTCTCGGTGGTCGTTGTCCTCAAAATGTGCGCTGCATGTGTGTGTGTATGTGTGTATATATATATATATATACACGTGCGATACCGCACCCTTCCCCCTCCTCTTCTTCTGGTTTTTCTAGTTTGAAAAATACACGCGTCTAATTTAAGGAATTATTATTTTTACGATCATCGCGTTTTAATTAGTGGTGAAAAGGAAATTAAATAATAAACGACGATGATGATGATAAAATATCAATTTGTCGAATGAAATTTGCAAACATCGCGTTACTATAGATAAAATCTCGCTGAATAATGAATCGGAAATGTAAAAGAGAACAGCTCAAAATTAATCCTTATTTTATCCAGACTTGGTCGATGATATTTTTAAACGATATTACAATCGCGCGAAAATTTATTTTTATCCTCTGACTTTTTTACTTTGATTATTTCAAAATTATAGCGGCGCAGACATCTGTCATTTGGTTTTAATCATCCGTAAATAAGTTAAATATTATCGATAATTTTCGATGACACATTTTCGCAAGCTGCAAAAACATTTTCATATTATTTAATAATTCATCCGCACAAAACTATATTTGTAACGTCGTTTAATTTTTAATTTGCAGTGCATTTTATTGTTTTACTAATCAGAAATGTTTCCCGCATCAATAATCTTAATGTTCAATAGTCTCGTGTAAATTAGCCCTAAGGAAAGCTCATTTAACCAGATTCGCCATCGTTCCAAAAAAAAAAAAAAAAAAAAAAAAAAAAAAAACAATAACCGATTCGTTGATGTATTCACAAACAACTATAACGAATTTTTGTAAATTAAATCAATCTCTAAAACAACATAAAATATTTCTTTATCGACGCTAAAAGTTTATATTTCAAACTTTTTAAAAACGCATTTCCATCAACAAAATCATTTGCGAATCGTCGATCGAACGCTACTATCACGCGGGATTGCGAAAAAAAAACGGGAGAAATAAAATAACTCGGTCAAAAATAGAATAACGATAACGGAGACCCGTCAACGAAATAAAAATATAAGATGAAAAAAAAAGAAAATAATAATAAAATAAAAAGTTGAGCGAATAAATAAATCTGATTGGGAATAAAGATGTTTTTAAAAAAAAACTCTAAGTAAAATGTAACAAATAAACAATATACATTGTATCTATATATTACATTCGTTAGGTGAAAAATTTATAAATGTATTTTGACGCATACATGTTCGCAAACCGTTATGACGTAACTTAAATCTGCGCGAGTCTGTACATAACATATATAAAAGCATGCGATTAATCCAACGTTAAATACGTAAGTGTGCGACATTTACGAGTGCGAAAACTTACTCTTATCAAGAGCCGGCGGCTTTGTTTACGCGCGCGTCGCGTTTATTTTTAAAATCGTCATTGTCTATACATACGTTTATATAAATCGTCGTTGTTGACACGACCGTGAAAGTCAATCGATGTAATAACGGCTCCTTTTTTTTTTTTTATATCTTTTAAAATAAGGTTTTATCTTTTTCATAGATAATAATAAACAAAAAAAAAAATAAAATAAAATAAAATGACAGTAAAATTCAATAAATTTATCAGGTATTATCGTTATGTTTTCGTTGTCTATTGCCTTTTTAATAGAATAACGATAGAAATGTGGTACGTTAAGTTTGAGGAAGGTGGAACGATAGGTTTGATAATGTGACTGCACACGATACCACTAGAATGTTAAAAAAAATGGCTTATTTTTATCCATCGTTTATCCGGTAAAATAAAAATTTGTTAAACATAGAGAAAGAGAAAGAAAGAGAGAGAGACAACGAGAGAGAGAGAGAGAGAGAGAGAGAGAGAGAGAGAGAGAGAGAGAGAGAGAGAGAAAATATGGATAAAATTTTATTGAAAAAACAAAAAAACGTTTCTGGTGTTCACGGTTGCTTGTACGGCATTTCATTTGAAATAATGAAAAAAAAAAAAACCAAACAAAATAATGAATAATAAATTTTTCTATAAATAGAAACGTGTTGCATAACATTTTCAAAATATATTTATTCCGTACGCTTATCCGCTTTAAACGTGACAATAGATTAGTCTTTAGATTCGATCGGATAAAATTCTTGTTCGCGCGAGAGCCCGAGCATATCATTTATAATTGCTTTCCATTATTAATCTTTTTTTTTTTTTTTTTTTTTTTTTTTTTTTTTTTTTTTTTTTTTTTTTTATAAACATTATTATCGCATATTCGCTTTTTATCAAAACATTAATCGCTTACATATTCATTCGTTAAATTTCCATTTAACGTATTATTTATACATTTTTTCCTTTCCATTTAAAATCTAACGGCAATAATCGCCGATTGTCTCGACAATTATTTCAACGAAAGAAACCTTTCCCCCGTTAAAAACGGGCATAAACTTTAAATCGTGAAGAAAGGAAAAATTCGCTATAATATAGTAAAAATGATTCAATCGAATCGCGTGCGTTGAGAAAAAGTCACAGCTAAAAAAATAACGCTGCGCTACACGCGGACGTTATATCGCGCGCGTTGACGCTACTTCTTTTTACCTCCTCCGTTTTTATATATTTACGATAAAGGGCTTTTAATTGAGAATGAGTAAAGGCTAGATTCTGGTAGCCTCTCGAAGCGCGATATATATGTTTTATACGATATATGTATATAAGTGTGCATCTGAATGTAGGTGCATATATAGACAAACAATCGTAAATCGTGTCAATAAGCGCGAGAGGCGGCGACGGCGATGGTAGCGAGTCTATATTTACCGAGACCCGTAATCTTTTGCGTAGCGAGCGGAGAATACGTTTTTAATTGCATAACGATTTTTCTTTATTTTTTTTTATTTCTTTTTTTTTTTTTTTTTTTTTTTTTTCTGTTGTTTTCTCTTTCAGAGAGTCAGTGTCGCGCGCTATATGCACCTCTCTCGCTCGCTCGTTCGCGATTGCAGATATTCAATTTTATTTTATTTTTTTTTTGTTTTTTTTTTTCTCTCTCTCTCTCTCTCTATCTTACTTTTTTTTTATATCATGCTATAAATAGAAACTCTCCGACCTCTGACGGAAATAAGCGAACTCGTAATCGTTTGCGCGCTTGTAATGTCGTTCTATAAGGAGACTATACTCTGTTATATATTGTTTTCGCAAGTGTATGGCGCTACTTTATCCTTTTCTCTCTTTCTCTCTCTCTCTCTCTCTCTCTCTCTCTCTCTCTCTCTCTCTCTCTATCTCTTTAACTACCCACGAGTCAAAAAAAAAAAATGATTGTCCCATGGACGACATAGCCTTAATGTTTTTTTTCTTTAACCGATATCTTTTATTTCTTCGCGCTTTGATTTTTGCGCATTTGTAAGTATGTTGAATCGAAAATGATTCAGTTAAACGCTATCCGGAATATATTTAAATACATATTTTACGCATTTTATAACAAACGACCTCCGCGTTAATTATTGTGCGATTTAATTTTAAAATTAAAAATTGCTCGTAATTATTAGCTTCGAAGAAAAAAAAAGGTGTTGTCCGTTGAGTAATATTCGGTTGTAACGATACGCGCGTTTAATGCAATTAAATGGATTAACAATAATAATAAACGTAAGGAAAAATTACGAGGCGATTATAAAACTTCGTGTTCTTAATGACATAAAAATAATTGTTAAATTATTTTACTTATATCGTAACTGCGACACTTTATCTTGCTACATAACGATATTTTAATATTTTCAATTGCTTTTACGTAATTAACGTTACTAACTTAAAATTTTTAATATTTAATCATATAAACGTTGTAAAAATAGATACGAAACAAGAGTTAAAAAAAAAAAAAAAAAAATGAAAAAATGTTTATCATATGGTGGTATTCTTAAACGCCGTCTATTTATCTCGTTAAACTCGCGCTGGAAAAACACACGTGTCGTTTAACAAGTGAGATATTGTATTCACACAACGCGTGGTCGAGCGAATCAACGTTCGCGTAATAGCCGCACATACTAGTAATAAGAGAGAAATGTCGTTTTAGTAAAGTTACGCTCCATGCCGATCAACGAATTATCGATTAATCGACTTTTTATTTATTTATTTATTTTTTTTTTTTTATTTAACTCGTAACCTTATTTATTTCCTTATAAGGATTGATTTTTAAAAGTTTGAAAAAACGTTTAAACCTTTGATTAGTTTCGAGAATTTATGTTTTACGTTTCTGTTTTGGATAAAAATAGAAATTTATTTAATACGATAAAGTATTGATCGATACGATAAAGTAATCAAGGAAGATTTTTCGAATCGATAAAATAATATCGCAAAAAAATAATCATTACGTAGTCACGAAATGATTTAATATCGATGCACGAAGTTCACAAGACCGTCGTTACGCTTTAAAACGCAATATCATCGATCACGTCATTAAAAAAGAAGAAAAAAAAAAAAAAAAAAAAAAAAAAGAAAATAAAGGTAAAAAAAAATATCGTTCGTTCGTTAATTAAAAAAATTATTGACAAAAACATTGATTAGCTAAAAATACTCGGAAGAATTGCAAAAAAAAAAAAAAAAAAAAGGAAAAAAGAAAAAGAAATACAAGCGAAATTCGTTTCCTCGACGATTAAACGCGCTCGCGCGCGCGTACACACGTATGCTGCGGTACTGCGATGCCTCGTGACTTTTCAATTGTAACATTCGTAGAAGACGCAACGACACCGTCGGCGTAATGCCGATGCGTCAGTATCCGGATATCTCAACGCGGTATCCCTTATTTCTCTAATTCCTTCTGCCTTTTTTTTTTTTTTTTCGCGAGTCATCGCTTATCCTTTTTAACTCGCGCGCGATTTAAAAGTCACGCGACGATTTCGCTCGTGGCGATCCGAGAAATTGGTTTTAAATCTGGTCTTTATTATTTTATTATTTTTTTTTTTTTTTCTTTTCGTTAATCTTTTGTACTATAGTCTGATACTTTGGTCTTGGAATTTACTTTTTATCTTAAATGAAAAAAGAAATAAATGAAAATTAATTTATTCGTGATAAATATAACAAAATTGAAGCAAACATTTCCAGAAACGTAATATCGTTTGTGAATTTGCTTCGATGCGATTGTTATTCAAATATTGATTACATTGTTTCAACGAATCTATCATCGCGTAAATCGTGGCGATCAAAATTTTTTTTCTTCACCGTTTCTAATAAACAAGTCGTATTTTAAGTATTACGCAGAAAATAATAAAGGAAATGCCAGATAATGCAGTTAAATTATAACTTAATTTTTTAAGAATTCCCTATGAATGTATACCTGTGGTTTACCTACAAATTCTTTTCTTGGTTCAAAAAAAAAAAAAAAAAAAAAAAAAAAAAAAAAAAAAAAAAAAAAAACAGCAAGTAAGAGAAGTAAGAAAGACACAAAAATGTTAATTGAATATTCAACTCGTGACTCATAGTTTTTACAACGCGTCAGGTTTACGGCTAAAAATAAATACGAAAACAAAAAGGATAAAAGAATAAAATAGTTAGCTTACAAAAATATTTGCTTCTTATGCAGAATTCAGTATGTGCACGTGTCTGTGAATATGTATATTTATATTTATATTTTTTCAACGTAATAAAAAATGTATAAAGCACGCGAATTATGATTGTCTTAAAATAACAGCGAAGTTTTGATACTCGTGAAACGTTTAAACTCTTATCTTCGATATTTATTTCCATCACGAGTATAATAAATATTTTATGGCAACGCCGCTAGATATTATTTTTAAAATTACAAGCCATTATTTTTATAAAATTTTTATCTCGCTAAGCGCGATCCATTGTTTAAATATTTTCATCGCGAGTGTAATATATAAATTTGCTCGTTTCTTACAAGTATCGTACCGAAAATAACGCGATGATTTGTTTTTATCCATCGCAGCTTGAATGATTCACGGGATTTTTATTTTTAAACTTTATAATTAATCGTGACACATTCTTAATTATATACTTGTATGCGCAACAGACACACACACACACACACACAACGCGTACATATATAATACACATATTGGTGTACAATGTACTTTTGAATTCAAAATTATCCCAGAAAGGTATAACGAAGGGCCCGTTTCGGTAAAATTATAATAAAATTTTAGTTCAAATAATCCAATTAAAAAGGCGTTACGTTATCGTGTATTTTCAGGATAAAGGTTATAATAATACTTTATCGAGTATGAGATTTCATCAAAATGTGTAATTACGATGTAAAATTATCAGGCGACGGTATTACGAAACGATGCATCGTCGCGCGAAACAATTTCATTTAACGCGCGCGTACGTACGATTTACTTCGCTTCTATCTTAATTCCATTAATTGTTGTTCGTTCGGTGTACATATTATGTGAGTAATCGAAGCAAGAAAATATTACGAAAGAAGACGCGCGATTTTTATTATCGCCCGAACGCACGATTCGTCAATCGAGCGAATAATTACGTCCGAGGTGCAGAAGAAGCAACGTAAGCTCTTTGTTTATTAGTGCGTCCGGATGTGCTTGTAGTTTTTTTATCGTCTAGCGATACGATAATTTCTACGTGTCGGTCGAGAAAGTTTCGTTTACTCGACATGATAGGGATGAGTATATTGTATTCTAGATATTCACGACGACTTTTTAACTTTTTTTCTTTTTTTTTTTTTTTTAGTTTATGCGTCATGCGAGCCTACTAGTGTTAATTAATTCGGAGTATATTCAGAATAAAGACTTTACGAATTCGGTTGGAAAATTGTTCCTTTTGTTTGTCGAAAGTGAGCTACAGTTGCATGAAATTGTAACCTGCATGCATGAAAAATATAAAAAATAATTCCGATATACTATTTAACAAATTAATTATAAAACAATAAAAAGAATTTTTTTAATTTAAATTCGACGTCATTTTTGAGATACAAAAGAATAACAAAGACTCGATTCAACTCTTTGTCTCGTTCGCATACATCACTTGAATTGGTTTCCCCGCGGAACGAAAAATAAACAGTTGCATTTTGTACAATACTCAAGACGCGACCAAGAGAAAGAGAAAAAGATAGAAAGATAGAAAGATAGAAAGAGAGAGAGAGAAAGACACAGACAGAAGGAAGAAAAAAAAGAAAAAAGAAAAAGGAGGGAAGATTTCAAGTTCAAGCTATTTCTGGCTGATTTTATAATTAGTATTGTTGTTGTGACAGTGAGTCGCGCAGTTAAAGAAAAAGCAGAGCTACGTCGATCTACTTCGTTTTGTATACGTATATACAACGAAGCCTTTCAGCGCTTCGGTGGACTTGAAAACCTTACAGCGATATATATATACATCGATCATTGGTTTCGGCTGTTTCAAGAAACTTTGGGATTATCTTAGTGTCTCGATGCATCGAAATCCGTCACTTTTTTTTTTTTTAACCATTTTCTATTTCTTTTCTTTTACATTTCTAGTTAGTTTTTAGTGTCACTTGTTGCATGCGTTTGGACTTTGTTCGTTTGATGTATCGTTATCGACACCAATTGACGCAAATATACGTCTTATTTATTTTTCGTTTGTACTCGATAGCTATTTTAGTTTAATATTTTTAATTTTCATTTATTCATCATCGTTTTAATACTTTTATTTTCTCAATGCCTGCAATAAATTTAATAATTTTAACTTAACGTTATTTGTAAACAATAAATATTTTTTGATAAAGGCTACAAAAATAAACTTATAATATAATAATTTTCCACGTAAAGAAGAAATAAACGGATTAAAATTCCGAAAATAAATTAATTTTACAATACACAGAAAAATTTTCGATTCGAAAGTTTCATTCATTCGTAAAAATTCAAGCGTAATCATATAAAAATACGCGATAAAGTATATACATACATATTTTCCACGAGCGCGAGAGAGATTTTTCCCTTCTCGCTCATAATCGACGCTTTCGATACATATACTGTACATATTTCCCCCCTTCGACCGATCTATCGCTCAATCTCGTATGTACACGAACTTGTTATTTTTCTCACGCTTTCAAATACTCCGCGAGCCCTCGTGCTTATTATTTTTCATTCGAGAGACAACGCACAAAATATACTTCGCGATGCAACGACGGCGTTTTATCAAACTTCGAAAGAGTAGTTCAGAAACGAAATAAACGTAAACGTCAAAGATTTTTGATGACGAGCGCAAGCGAAGCTTCTTTTTATTTTAGTCTCTTTTCTTTTTCTATCGCCGAGCGATGATAAACCATTTTTTTTTTTTTTTGCGCGTTCAGAAACGTTACTTTTTTTTTTTTTTTTTTTCGCTGCTGTTGCTGCTGTCACTGCTGCTTCTTTTCCTTATCTTCCATCTTCTTTCGTCTTCGTTTTCTTTCTTGTTGCACCGTTCTTGGCACGCCGTTATGTAAGAACGGTTTATAAATACGGCTTCTTGGAAAAAATATATTTTTAGTGCGCGTTGGCTAGGAATTAATGCGCGCGCGCGCGCTCGCAAAATGTTCCGCGTGCCATTGTCGGTGTGCTCAATTAGCCGATACAGAAGATTACTTAATTTTGATGAGGATCTTTGTTTCTTTTTTAATGGTCGAATAATTAAACTTTTCTATTATTTTTTTTTTTGTATCCTTCAAAGTTTATGTATTGTTTTGACGATTGAGAGGAAAAGAAAAAAAATTCTTAAGTATGTGTACTTCGTTGACGTGCAAATTGAACGGATTATGAAAATAAAAATCTTATCTATTGTTTTACCAGAATAAAATGGAAATTTTCGTGTATTTACCAATTGTCGGTCAACAAACTATGGTTAACAAATCCAGAAGAGATTCATACTCTCTAACCAAACGATCTTATCTCGAAACAAAATTTTCTCTCCCATATATATCGCATCCGACAAATAACAAATAACAATCGTTTTTTAACCGGTAAACTCAGGCTCGCGAAAAAAGTTAAGAAAAAACGTCCTGCGTAGTGCAATAATTTCCTTTCACCTCTCTGTCGATTACGATGTGCGAGATATTACACACGTACTTGTTATTTTCTCATCAAAGAATTTTCCTCTGTTTCTCTATCTCTCTCTCTCTCTCTCTCTTTATGTTTGTTAGTTATGTACTTATTACGACGAATCAATTAAATGTCAAATATGTGGCTAAAGAATGCATATATTATACAATTATATAATATCGGCGATTAAACATTCGCTTACAGTCGACGATGAAAAAAAAAAAAAAAAAAAAAAAAATAAGAATAAATAAATAAATAAAAGAGAATATAAAAAGAGAGACAAAGAAAGTTTACCTGCGTATAAAAAAAGAAAAGAAAAAAAAAAAACATGACATCGCTCTTTTATTTAAGAATGTTGAACTTCTCGATATATATGACGGCACGATTTGAAATCAATGTATTATTGGCGGTTATTAATAAGAAAATATTATTCATGTCAATGTTGGATATATTTAAACGAGTTTCTTCTTTTAAAATGCGTAGATTTAATTTTTTTTTTTTTTTTTTTGTTGTTTGTTTGTTTTTAAGCTGGTTACATAAATTGATCGAACATAATTATTCAAGACTTTTAATTTTAAATAAAATTATCTTGTGAATTTAAAGTATTTGCGTGGAAGAAAAATGTATTTTAAACCTTATGAAGTTAAACGAATTATAAAAATTTATATACTATTTTATTTATTGATTTATTTTTGTTTGTAAACAATATTCTTTATTGTATATATTTTTTTGTAGATTGGCTATTATAATTGTTTTTTGTTAAATTTTGTTTACTAAATCTCGTAAAACATTAAAACAATTTTTAACAGAAAATGAATTGATATTAATAATATTTTGTTAGTTTGAATAGTATTTTTATCATCTTAATTCGTCTTTAAATTTACAAATTTGAATAAAATTTATTTAAACTTAATATATCAGTATCAATAATATTAGTAATCTGAACAAAAAAATACTACATGTTCATAATAATGTAAACATTTATGATTTTATCCAAGACTTTCAAGGCACAAACGAGTTGCAACTAAGACGATATCAACAAAATTAGATTACGATTGATTCGTCGATCAATTTTTTTTTTTTTTTTTTTTCATTAATACTTATTCAACCTTGTTGATAAATGTTGAAAGTAGTAAAAGTGATAAAAATCATTTGATTTGTTTTAATGAAGCATTAAAGAACACCCGATTTGTAAAAATAAAAGACAATTTATTATTTTGTCACCATCTTGATTATATGTTAATTAAATATTTATCGATCGAGTAATCAAAATAAATCGATAAAAAATAATTTTGACAGAAAAATGACAAAAAAAAAAAAAAAAAAAAAAAAAAAAAAAAAAAAAAAAAAAAGAAGTATAATTTTATATTGATTATCTTATCGTATTTCGATTTTATTAATTATAATCATCCATTCACTCGTTCGCAATAGAATTTTTACTAAAACCCAATAATTTGTTTCAGAAGACGTGGGTTATAGGAGTGTCGAAATCACGTCCGCCTTCTCTCACCTGCCACAAAGAGGTAAATTTTTCATATATTTATTCATTTCGTTTATTTGTATTAGCAAGAAGCACGGGTGATTTATATACTTCGCGTACTATAACATCAAAGTACGATTCAATCGATGGAAATATTTTTCTTTCGATGTGTATACACGCGCGTACACATGCGTGTATACGTGCGCTCGATCGCTTTTATAAATCATTGGATCAAGTCACATGTGTCACAGAAAAAGGAAAAATAACCAAGCGCGGTCGACTGATCCAGTGTCTTGGAAAAACTAAACAATTTGATTATATTCGAGCCTCTAAAACAAACAGTCGATTATTTTCCTTATATATGCACGTATAAATGTCTCTTTATATATCCGTGGCGATCTCGTATATTTAAACAATGGAAAATTAATCATTAATATAATTTGGTATATTTTTCATTTTTCATTTTATTTTATTTTTTTTTTTGCATTCAACGATAATATAAAATTTTCTTCCAAAGAAGATTCTCGAAATTGTATTAGCGCGAGCGACGAGCTTAAAGCAAACGAAGTCTTTCACCCGTGCTTCTTCGTCGAAGCGAAAAATCTCTCCTTCCTCGCAACGTCATCGACAAGCGCGGCACACGCTTTATACTCCGTATAAACTCGTAGACATTGGCATTATCACACTTAAAAAAAAAAATTTACACAAAGATACACACGAAGGACACTCCGTAAGTACATATTTCCGTGTTCACAAATACCGAGGCACGCATATACATACATACGCGTGTTAAACCGAATATCGAAACTCGAAGAAGCACTTTGCTCTCGATTTCCCGGCTATGCTGCCCAAACATACACGTGTACGCACGCGTCATGGATCAAAGGTTAGCGCGGCAAGTTGCCGTCCCGTTTGACCAGCGACCGCGATGACGTCAAACGTGCAAACGACACTTGCTCTCTTTATCCCGCGCCCACGCATGCGCGCGCGACCCGCACTTATTTCATTTATTTTCTCCCCGCGCTACATACGAACTTCCTTCGTGTATACATATGAAAGTTTGCTAAATATACTGCGCTCGCTGTAAAGGATCACGCGTTAAGGAGAAATAATGCTATGTATGTCCGTTGGTCGTTCGAAAACGGATATATTTTTGATAACGATTTAATTAGTGGCAGGTGAGCTTACCTTTATCTCTTTCTCCTCTCTCTCTCTCTCCTTTATCGACTAAAATAATGTAATCTTTTCTACGCTTCGAATGACATACTTTATTTATAAACTTATCGTGATTCGAGATATTAATAAAGTTTTTTAATGGCGAATCTTATCGTTATTTTTTTTTTCTCTCACATTTTATTCTTTTTTTTGTAATGCGTCGTTAGAATATAATTTCTATGAGTTTATCAAACATTGTCATTTATATAGGTTGAATAGTTTATTTTTATTTTGATTTTTTTTACACCGATCGAAAAGTTTTTTTAATCGTACGTTAATTATTTCATTCGTAATAAGAATCGTTTAAGTTGTCTTTTGTTTAAGAAGGTTTCATTTAAAAAAAAAAAACTGCCGTCCGTTAAATTTTTCTCTCATCTTGTCCGCATAAAATTATGAAAATCTTTAATTTGCTTTTTAAAAACGTCGCGAATAAAAAAAAAAAAAACTTGTATTTAAATTCGTATCGATATATTTTTAATTTAAAATTTGTTATTGTTCAAAGAGCTTCGATTATATTTTTAAAAAACAAAGGTGTCACATTATATGCACACACATTTAAATGGAATAACACGTTTATTGTTAACGCTAGCGCATTAAGTCTAAAAATAAATTTATCGATCCAGTCAAACGTACTTTGCGACCGCTTATGCATCGATACCGCTAACCAAACATTCGTCTCAGTACTTTAACATATCGTTAACTTAACATACACGCTCTTATAAGCTATCTCTCTCTTTCTTTCTTTTTTTCTTTCTTTTTTTTTTTTTTTTTTTTTTTTTTTTTTTTTTTTTTTATTGAAATTAAATGTTACATCGCGGTGTTATTATACGCGCGCGTTTCTTAATCGAGATTACGAAAACGCAACGAGATCGAGAACGCGAAAATAAAAATGAAATAGCCTGCCGAGTTTAGGTTTTCTTCGCTGCGCGTTAATAAGCGCCGTAGAGTAGGTGTTACACCGATGCAAACTTTATTCGCAATTCGTTTATTCATAGTTTCGCCGATGCTGCTTTTATTAAAGATTAAAACCGAACGAATTTTATGAATCACCGATCGTTTTCTTTTTTTTATTTGTTTATCGCTTTTTTTTCCTTGCTCCTTACGTTAACTTTTTTTTTTTAATGAGCTTTTCGTCTTTCGTTATTATTATTAAATCTAATTTTTTTCATCGTGAATACAGCGTTCGATAAAAATCGCGTCGTTTATTGAACGATATGTGTGTATATATATATTTATTCCGACGAAATATATAAATAAATAAATGAAAAATTAATTTTACACGACGACTCGTTCGTCGTTTCGCAACGAGACGTTAGCGAATGGAAAGCGACGCCATTTGATTTTCTAAAGAATGTTCGAGATACTCTAATATACTTTGATACTACAAACGAGAACGTTTGAGGAAAAATGTCTTTGAAGTTATCGTATATATAGAATGTAAAAATAGAACGAGAAACGGCGATGTTAACGAGAGATTATTAATAGGCGAACGTTGGAATCGTATTGATAAAGCTTATGATAGATCGAGATCGTATCAATAAGCATCAAGAATTTACAATTTTATCGATATAGCGCGCATAGTTACCTCGGCATTCCCAAGGAGGTTTGATAAAACGGTCTGTTCTTTTTTTTTTTTTTTTTTTTTTCTCATTCTTTTCTTCTTTTTTTTTCCAATTTTTAAAATAGATTCGAACGCGATTGATTTATGTTAATTTTAAAGATGTTAAGTATGCTAGATAAACTGATATTTGAAATAACGTGCGAAAGTAAAAAAATTATTTATAAAGATTTTAAAACTTGAAATTTTTTTTATTTATTTCGTAAACATATAACTTACTATTGAAAAAAGAAAATAAATGCAAAAATAAAATATGTACACGTTTAATCAATCTTAAAAAAAGCTCCTTTAATACAATAACGATTTCACTTCGATGTTACAATTTATCAAAATAATCGATAAATTATACTTTCTAAAGTATACCGATAACGCAAATGGTAAAATTGCCAAAAAAAAAAAAAAGGGGAAAAGAAAAAAAGGAGAGAATAATAATAACGAGACGATGAAAATAACTTTACAATCGAGAAAACGACTACTTAAAACATAATCCGATCCACGTGGCGTACATTAGCCAACGTAATCGCGAACTTCATAATCGCTCCTCGTCGTTGAAAAATTCCCACGTCTCGGTGATACGATTGCGTAACAATACGACTGACAGCGTCTCTTCTGGTTTTTTTTTTTTTTTTTTTTTTTTTTTATATTGTTTAAATAAAACGAATAGCTTGAACGATTGAGTTTTCTAATCGATCGAAGATTACTCACTTATGTAAATCGTTGAACGTACGTCGATCGATGCGATATTTTGTATGATACATTATACCCTTTTATTTGTTTGTTATTGTTTTTTTTTTTTTTTTTTTTTTTTTTTCTTTATTTTTTTAAAGCAAAAAACGTTTATGTAATTTGTCGGTGACTTTTGACGGATATTTTGCCTTTTAAAACAATGTTATCAGACGTTTCGTCGTCCCGAACTGTAATACTTACAACATTATTGGTTATTTAAATTTACGTATATAAATTAAAAGGAAAAAATAAAAAAATTTAAATAAATTTCTCATCGTCTAAATTTTATACGCAACGAATATTTTCAAGTTAGTTATTTAAAATCGTAAAAAATTAAAATTTTTTATTGTTCCCTTTCCCTACTTCAAATTCGAGTTCAAGAAAAAAAGCTTGCTCGCGTTAAAAAGAAGAAGAAGAAAAAAAAAAGGTTAATGAATGACAATAACCATTTTATTCCATGCGTGTATCTTAAAAATCCTTCTTGATAATATTCACTTTAATTCAACTGCCGTCAAATTCATCACGTAACTCCGAACGCAGACAGAAATAAAACCAATGAATCGAAAAATAAATTAAACGCAACCGAACGAGAATAATATACATCGAAGACATTTTGTACTCAAAGAATAAACTCGATAAAATTATTTTGATAAAAAATGTAAATTAAGATTGAATATTTGAATTATTCAATATTGTTTCATAAAGTTTATTGATCGCTTCTTTATTTTCTTACGTTATTTAAATAATGCATTTAATAATTTATAAAAACATTTTTTTATAAAAAATTGCTTTTACACACGTAAAACAAATTAAATAATATAATCGAATCGATTTAATAACACGCGATTTAAAATTTTCCGTGAAAAAATAAGTAAAAAGTTGATATTGCGTTTACTGTATTCATATGTAATCTAGTTTGGTCTAACCATACGAGACTCACACTACTTATACGCATGAATATACTTTTCAAATTAGGAAAACTATTTTACATTATTCGTATCTGATCGTACAAGCTGCTTTAATTTTTAATTATATGATAATTAATAATTGTAATTATTTCAAGCCCATATATTGAGCGCAATTAATTAACATAAATGTACATAATAAATTTACATTTGTTTATTTGCAAAAAAAAAAACCTGTATTATTTATTGGATAGTCTAAAAAGTATTGAGCCTTTTTTGTCACTAGATGGTGTTCGTTGTCATATATCGGGCAATACTAATCAGATTGAATCAAACTGACATGCGTTTGAAAGGTGACATTCCAGTCTACAATTTTCATATGGACAGTTTTGTATTTCGTCATTCGCGTCAAAAGTTGTATTCATTTAAAAATGAGTAAAATTTCTGAATAAATTCGTTATATTTTACAATACCACTACGATCAAGGTGAGAATGCATCGCAGGCTCGTGAAAAAATTTGTGGTGTCTACGGTCAAGATACTTTATCAAAAGCCACAGCCAAGAGATGGTTCGCTCGCTTTCGTTCGGGAAATTTTGATGTCAAAGATGCACCTCGCTTAGGTCGACCAATCACTGAAAAAGTCGATGAAATCTTACAAAAAATAGAAGACCGACACATAAGCAGCCATGACATTGCTAAGGAACTGAATATACATCACCAAACAGTTTTGAACCATTTGCGTAAGGCTGGATACACAAAGAAGCTCGACGTTTGGGTGCCGCATGAATTAACACAAAAAAATTTGATCGACCGAATTTCCATTTGCGAAATGCTAATAAAACGCAACGAAATAGAGCCATTTTTGAAGCAAATTATTACGGGCGATGAAAAATGGGTAAGATACGAGAATGTCGTTCGAAAAAGATCATGGTAAAAAAAAAGTGAATCATCACAAACGACTTCAAAGCCAGGATTGACACCAAATAAGGTTATGCTGTGTGTATGGTGGGATTGGAAGGGAATTGTTTATCATGAGGTGCTAAAACCTAGCCAAACACTCAATTCGGCTCTGTACTGTCAGCAATTAACCAGATTGCAACAAGCAATTCAAAAAAGCCGGCCAGAATTGATCAATAGAAAGGGCGCTGTCTTCCATCATGACAATGCCAGACCACACACATCTTTGATGACCCGGCAAAAATTGACAGAGCTTGGCTGGAAAGTTTTGATGCATCCACCATATAGTCCAGGCCTTGCACCATCAGACTATGTACCATTTGTTTCGGTCTCTGCAAAACTTCCTTAATGAAAAAAAATTCACTTCAAAAAGGGACTGTGAAAATCACTTGGCCTAGTTTTTCGACGATAAACCACAGAAATTCTACACAGATAGAATAATGGCTCTACCCAAAAAATGGCAAAAGGTCATAGATAATAATGGACAATATGTACTTAAATAAAATCCATTTTAAATAAAAGAAATATTCAATCGAAAAATGACAAAAAAAGGCTCAATACTTTTTAGACTATCCAATATAATAAATTTAATTAATTTAAAATGATAAATAAATTTTTAATTTGTTTTATTCTCATAAACATATATTTCAAATCTCAAACTTTTTTTTTCTTTTCGATTTTAATAATTTACGCAAATAACGCACGATAAAGAAAAACAAAAAAAAAAAAAAAAAGTATACATAAATAATAATCGATGATAAATTTATAAAGTTTTTAAAATAGTCATCTCCGACACTTTAAAATTTCACTTTAAAGGCATCATTAATAAAAAGCGGGCAATTGGTAACATTCGATGTAAATCGCTAATAACGCCCCGCGTTGTTATACCTCCTTGTGGCGATAAACAATTCTTTGGCACAAACGCGGTAGCGCGCGCAAGCGCTTTTTCGACACATTTTTTTTTTTTTTTTTTTTTTTTTTTCCATCGCTATTACACGCCCGCGTGAACATGTATATGCATACTTTTCGCGCATCAGGAAATGTTGGAAGTAAAAAAAAATTAACGAGAATAAATAAGAGAGAGAAAGAAAAGTTATGGAGAGTCGTTCGTCGTCGAAAAAAAAATCCCCACCATCTCATAAACTGTACACTCAAATTCGCGTCTCCTACAGCCCACCCACCCACTCGCTCCAGAAAGTAGCAGCAGCGGCAGCGGCGACAGCGGCCGTTAGAGTAACATCAAGAGAGAGAAAGAGAGAAAGAGAGAGAGAGAGAGAGAGAGAGCGAGCGCGAAGTAAACGAACATTAGGATCGCGCGAGCGCGTCGCGTCAGTCGTTGCTCGACGCTCATCGCTCTCGTATATACGCAAACTCGAGCCTCGCTGCTCTCCTTTGCACACTTTGGTATGCCGAGGGGGAAACAACGCGGCTCGCGTTGTAACTGTCGTGTACACTCGCGCGTGTTTTAATACGTATTGTCCAGGTATTGGGGATATCAAATAGGTATTGGGAAGAGAGAAGACGGGTTATTGAATTTTTCACAAAATTGAGTCACAAGCTCAACTTCGGGGAGTGGAAAATTTCATCGGATGCGTTAACGTGGGAGTTTATATATATGCATGTGTGCGCGCTCGACGGAGAAGAGAAGCTACGAAGAGAGACACGGAGTAAAGAAATTTTTGTGATATCGTGCTCGAGCTCGAGAATAAGAGAGGGAGAGAGAGAGAGAGAAAATAATAGAAGGAGAGAGTCGAGATTAAATCGTCGCATATAGTTCATTTCCAAGAATAAGTCAACGAGCAAACGGGAGAGAGAGACAGAGAAAATACGAGCATCGATAAAGAAGAAGAGGAAAAACTTGATAACGCCAATAAATGGACAAATAGCCGTACAGCTCCTAAAATATCAAACCGTCTACTTATCTCCCTCTCTCTCTCTCTCTTTTTTTTTTCTCTCTCTCTCTCTCTCTTTTTTTTCTCTCTCTCTCTCTCTCTCTTCTTCATTCTCGAGCTGGCATTGTTCTCTCTATAAAGAGTCAGTAGATTGTCGGACACTACTCGCGTCGGTGAAAAGCCAAACTCCTCGCTGCCGCTTGGAATTCAATCACGCGTTTCTTTCGCGTTATCGTATCTTTATGTGTGTGTGTGTATATATATATATATATACGTTAACGCGTGCGCGTATAGAAGATTTTTAAATGATGTCAAGAGATTCGTGACAAATTAGCCTGTACAACGTTGTGTTTTTATTTTTCGACGCCGCGGAGACGCCGTAATTTTGATTCACGAGCGCAGAGAGACATTTGTGAATATATACATGTATGTATATATATATAACATCAACGAGACAGTGAAACTTTCTACATCTTTTTGTTTTATTTTAATTTTTCGCTCGATACTTGCTTAAAATACGCTAAAGTGTGAATAACGTCCCTCGAATGAACGACTTTACGTTTCTCTTTTGGTGTTTTATTTTTTTGTATCATACCGTAAAAGAGAAAACCATTGTGTCTGTGTTTATGTGTATGTGCGTGTATTTGTATTCTTACTCGGTGTAAATAATTTGGTGTGAGAGTCATATATATAAATCCATGCTCTCTCTCTCTCTCAAGGTTTTAAAAACGACGCGACGGATGAAAAAATGATCGTGGAAGCTAAACTTAAACTCTAACGGATAGCCCATCGAAATTTTATTGACAAGATACACATTGGTACAGACACATATTAGTGAAAAACGGCGATGTCGAAAAACTTTGTTTAACGAATCTTAGATCGTTGTTCGATGTACTTACCCCAAAGGTGACACCGAGCACTTAAAAAAAAAGAAAGAAAGAAAGAAAGAAAGAAAGCAAGCAAGAAAGAAAGAAACGAGAGAGTAAAATAAATAAACCAAATAAAAAGAGATGCGCGTCTCGGTTGAGCACGCGAGCGCGTTCAGTCCTTACAAGCCGATGGTGCACTTGAATCCCCGTAATCACCATCGTCCCACGACGACTCATCATCGTCAACACCATCATAATCATCATCATAATCATCATAATAATAATAATCATCATCATCATCGTCGCGACAAGAGCGAGGATAAGGAGGATTTGTCGAATCGTCTCGGACGCGATGACGATATAATCGGTAATCGTTTATCCCGATTCGAATCGAATACGGCCTCGTGGGTTAACGAGGAGAAGCTCGTAATACCGTGTCTTTGTTTTGTTTGCTTAGACATGGCGCGCGACACGCCTGGCTCGCCGATGTCGAGATCGACGCGGGAGCAGCTCGCCACCGCGGCTACCTTAACGTCCGGGGCTTATCACGCGGCGGAGCACGCCGCCGCGGCTTTGCACGAGAACGCCTATCAGCAGAAGATGCTCGAGGTAATGTGGCTATATTGTTTATTTCTTTTATATTGCTTTGTTTCCATGCCATTTTTTTTTTTTTTTTTTTTTTTTTTTTTTTTTTTTTTTTTTTTTTTTTTTTTTTTCAATTTATCAATAATGTATTTTTAAATACTTTTCATTTTTATTATACTATTTTTATTTTTTCATAATTTTTTCGATAATAGCGTATGAAAGATTTGATTTATTTTTCTTAACGATGAGATTGGGCATATACATTCGTTTTTATTTATGTACGCGGATTGATACTCGTTACAAAAGTTGTAAACGTGTATGACTCAATGTCGTATTAAACGATTATTAATTAAAATTTTTAATTATATTGATAATATTTTTATTTTCAATGATTTAAAATTGACAGACATTCGAAATTGCAATTTCTAAACAAATTGAATACACCACACTTTTTTTTTTTTTTTTTTTTTTTTTTTTAACATTGCGTTATAAAATAAATATATGTATGCCTTATCTTAAAGTAAACAAAACTTTTTATACCGTGTGAACGTGTGTCTGCTTGCGTGAAGTGGAAAAATGTTGCTTTACGTTTAAATAAAAGAAGACACATGTGTTTATGCATTAAGAAATTTTCATCGCGATATTTTAAATGTGTGAAATATAAAGTATAATCTTTTTTTTTTTTTTTTCGATGCTTAAATTATGGTGAATTACCTACTGCATACTCCTTTTTATTATATTAATAAAAAAAAAAAAAAAAATAAAAAAAAAAAAAAAATAAAAAAAAAAAGCAATCTCTATGATTGATGGTAAATTTTCTTTTAGCATAATTTTCGTAACAAATTTGTAACGATTAACTTTGCGATGATTACTGGAAAGATATTTTATCAAATGAAGTGTGAAATATTTTCATTTTGTCGGTATTTTGTCAAATGATTATAATTAGATTACGAAAAACTTTTATTTAAATTAATTTTAACAGAAAGGTGCAATATCGCAAGTAATTATCATCCAATTATCTTAATAAAGGATAAATTAAATTGATATTAAAGCGTGCATTGTTTTTGGGTTAACGAACTTAATAATTTACGTCGTTAATTATTACACCATCGCTTTTAAAATTGTAAATTTCTGCATAATTATTTAGAGCTAAAGCAGACGGGTACATTAATCAATTTAATCAACGTATGCGTCGATATTTATTTTTATTACGTTAAAAATTAAAATAAAAACTTTTACGGTTTTTCAATATTACATAAATATTTAATAAACAATTATTTTTCCGAAAGGATAAAATTAGATGTAATTTCTTCGATCGAAAAAAAATTTTTTTTTTTTTTTTTTTTTTTTATTACATTATTTTAATATTTATTCTCAAAGATAAGGTTAAAAATAATTATTGTCTTAATTACATCATATTTCGAAAATTATCCCGACGTTAAATATCAATTTTTTGATAAAATTCACTTCTCGCGTATAATTTTTTTTTTTTTTTTTTTTTTTTTTTTTTTTTTTTTTTTTTTTCATTATTCCATTCATGTATTAGATCAAGAATTAATGTGTGAATTAACAAAAAATTTTCGTAAATACGCATAGAAATAAAAAAACTTTTTGAGTGACGTAAAAGTCTTGCGCGCGAAAGTGAATAATATTGATTTTAGATAAAATGTTTAACCTCTTCACGCCCCTAGCCACATAGATTTTTATGATTATAGTTACTGTCAATACCAAATAGAACAAAAATTTGATAACAATGTATTCACTACAGAATCCTTCAATCAGAGAAGTAAAAATTTTTTTATTTGGCTGCACTGGTAATGATTATTTTCGATGTAAGGTTAAAAATGTGAAAAAAGTGTGAAAAAAATCGTCCCTGAAGAGGTTAATCAACGGTATCTTCGTTTTAATTATCAATATGTTGGCTCGAATAAATTAAACGAAAATAAAATTGATCGGTTTCTTGTAATAATTTTGAGACAAAAATAGAATTGTCGGCAGTGATATATAGTTTTTTTTTTTTTTTTTTTTATTTTACACTTATACGTTACGTAAAATTACACGTCAAGATTATGATAATGAAAATTTTGACGTTTACTATAACCGGCTTATCGGTATAACCGGCAAACTCTTTGATAAATTTTTCACCGATGCAAATTATTTACGCAAAAATGATGTCAAGAACTTGGTCATTTCTGTAAATGTACAAACTTCTCGATAAATAAATAAATAAATAAATAAATAAATAAATATATATATATATATATATATATATATGTATACATAAACATCGTATCTTCGACAATTTTCGTAAAAATTTATATTTAGCAACCTCCTCGACTCTATTTATTTGTTTAGTTTAAAGAACGCGTTAATTTATAACGAAATTTAGAAAACAAAAAGATATATTTCCATTAAAACAATAACGATAAAAAGGCTAAACAATACAGTAAAGAAATCGACGTGACTATCGGCACGGCTGCCGAGCCGAGTGCGTATTAATTATAAATGACGCACGCGCGTCATGGGAAGACGTTTAATCGACGTTAGGACGTATCAAAGTATCAAAATTCACGCTCACGCTCGCGCGCTTACCATAAATATATATACTCGCGCGATGTTTATTAACGCAGAAAAAGAAATAGAAAAATGACAGTGATTTAAACGGAATAGAAGAAACAAAAAAAAAAAAAAAAAAAAAAAAAACAGCGTCAAAATGTCGCTTATTATTATATTATTATATACGCGTATTAAAAAAAAAAGAGGGGGGGGGGCGTTCTAACGCACGAATGAATTTCGTAAGAATGCGCGAACATTTATTTGGATATTTATGTAAACCGAGACGAAACGCAGGAAAAAGAAAAAAAGCTCGTTTTGTGATTTTTTTTTTTTTTTTTTTTTTTTTTTTTTTTTTTTAATTTTGATAAACCTCTCGTCCGCGAATTTAATTTAAAGCGTTACTCGGGATAAGTTCAAGGCTTCGATATTATCGGCGTTTGTCAAGATCGAAAACAAGGGAATTCTCCATGAGAAACTTTATTTTTCTCTCTCTCTCTCTCTCTCTCACTCTGTCACTCTACAGCGTTTTGCTAATTAAAAGTTAATTAATTTATAATTAATTTTTTCTTTTTTTTAAATTCTTAACGTGTAATTGTAATAAAGTAATATCGTTGTTCAACATTAAAAAACGTCGTTGTCATCAAACGAAATAGAACAATATGAATCTTTGAATATATAAATCGCGAGCTTCTTTTACGTTATATATATATATATATTAAATATTTATGTTTTGTTTAATTAAACACAATGTCTAACGTCTTATTTCTATTATAATTAATCTGCATTGCTAATACTAAATTTGTCATTGAATTAAGTATATGATAATCAATGTTAATTTGAAGAATACGAGGCTTTTATTCTGCATAAACGTGCAATTTTTTAAAATCTTGTCGAGGAAAAAAAATAATATGTCGTTTTCAAAAAATGCTTCTTACGATAATTTCCATTTTTCTTTCGATCGTCGTGGATAAAAAGAAATAACGGTTTCGCGCATATCTTTGTGTAAACGAAAAAGTATAAGAGAGCAAAAAATTTAATGATAAAGATCATTTTTTCTCACCGTAAGTTGAGTAAAGTACGAAAGCGAAAAGTGAATGTCGCGCAGTCGTTGATTATTTTCTATTAAATCGACTCCCTTTAAACTTTATTTACGCTTTCTTCCCTATTATTATTATTATTATTATTATTATTATTATTATTATTATTATTATTATTATTTTTCGTTTATCGCAAATGTGCGCGCGCGGTTTAAAACAATTATATCGATCGTTATCAAAGTACCCTCGAGAAAATCGTTCCTCTCGTCGGCGCCAACGTCGCGCCAGGATAACGATACAGTAATACGGGCTGGCTTTCGTAAGGATTACGAACTAAGCTCCGACGAGCCAATGTGTGTGACCTCAACGGCGTCTTTATTTATAAACTTTTTTGGTCGGGAGGAAAAGAAAAATGTTAGTCGTTGAAAAGGAAGGACGACAAGCCGTGGAAAATTAGATTTCTTGGCGTTATTTATTATTTTTCTTTAAACTACGACGATCATTTAACTTTGCATTAATTTTTTTTTTTTTTTCATTTTAAATATAAATTTGGCTTTTTTTTAAAGATCAAATAATTTTACATTATTGTGTTATGCTATCTTGATGTTTTTAAAAATTGCATAAATTTCATAAAAATTGAGCAACACTGAAAGTATTAACTGTGCATACGTGGAAAAACAATATTTCCATTGTTGTTTGTTTTGAGAATAAATAAACTTTACGATTAGTTGTGAATACAAATGATAAAAAATGCGAAAAGACGATAATTATTTTAACATTTTTCTGAATAAGTTTAATGATAATAAGTTATTATAATAATTTTTTTATAATCCGCATTATTCTAGAATCTTAAATAAAGTATGAACGTTAAAATAATAGATCAACAAGACTTTGATTACTTTTATATAATTTTGCAATTTTTTTTTTATTATCGATAATTTTTCAAGTATTAGCGATAAAGACAAACAAAATGTGAATAGCACCGTTTCATCACTTTTCTTCCTCGTATTAAATCCAAAATCCAACGTGAAATTATTCCTATCGCGCGTGAACGACGTCGCTTGGGCAACGAGTCTCGTTAAACAGAAGAATAAAAGAGGTGCGGCAAAGGTGTTAAAATAAGTAGTAAAGTTCGAGACCAAGCAAAGATTAGGAAAAATTCTTTCTTAAAAAACAAAGCACAAATTGCTCATTTTGTCCACGTGCCGTAGCACGAAAATTTTCCTCTCAATCTTTCGTACGAAAAAAAAAAAAAAAAAAAAAGAAAAGAAAAGAAAAAAACAAAAGCTAGTTTATCATTTGTCACCTCTGATCAAACATCTTCTATTCTTCCTTCTGATAACTCGTACGTTTGCTTGCGTTTTATAAGGTTGAAAATAAAAGCAAGATTCACGTTTTCACGTCCACTGACTCGTTCAATTATTGTCGACTTCGAAAGCCGCTTGTTCTTGGCATTTAAGCCAGAGACATCTCATCATAATCATCCCAAATGCCGTGACGAGATACGAGCTGTACCTTCCCAAATCGCTTTCGGACAGCCACTGTGAATTAAATGATTGAGGAAAAGTTTTTAATTTTGCGTTTTTAAGAAAAAAAAAAAATTAAATAAAATAAAATTAAATAAAATAAAAGAGGAATGAATTTTTATTGCACGGGATTATTTATTTATTCATTTATTTATTTTTTATCAAGCTAGTATTTGAATTCTTTGACGTTGTCGTTTTGAAAATTTTGAGCTATAATTTTTTTTCACGTATATATTTTTTCCTTTAAAATGATAAAGGTGTGCAAAAAATTTCATCTAAAATAGCTGTACAACATAAAATTCATGTAATTGCATTATGAATATTTCAATTTTGAATATGTGAAGCACGTATTGTAATTGACTAATAATATTACAGTGAATTACAAAATTGACCGATTTAATTAAAACGTTGATATTCGTTTAATTTATCGAATCAATATGATAATACACAAAGAAATAATTTCAGCTATATACGATTTATTTCATTGTTACGAGAAATTATTTAAAGAAACGTCTTTACTTATTTCATTTTCAAAAGCAACAATTAATTTACTTTATTTATAAAAGCTTCAATTAATAAATCCACCGCATTATGTGTCACTCCGTCGAGTTTCAATTTCTATTTTCATTAAAATGCAAGAAAAAAAAAAAAAAAAAAAAAAAATTATGAAAAAGATAAAAAAAAAAAAGAGAGAAGAAGAAGAAATTAAATGCGGGAAGTCATTTTGCAGTGACAGCTTTACGCGATCTAAAATTATATCCAATTAGTCAGCAATTATTTATAGCCAATCGCTGTTTACATATATTTCTTATCTTTTGGACGATGAGTAACATCGCCATTGCTTAAGACTCGCCGATAATACGCGTCTCTCTTTCTCTCTCAATTTCCTTTTTTTTTCTCTATTTAATACATTAATTTTAAGCTATTCAAATTTTTTATTCGATCGTTAAAAGTAGCTTTCGTCAAATAACAAAAATATAATATAATCTTAATTGACAGAATGAAGTCTGTTTCCTAATAAAAAGTTAACGATACACTTTTTTTGTCATCGTTTTTAAAATTCGTCAAATTTAAAAAGAAATCATTTTTCACCCGATTCAAAAGCTTTTAAAACAAAACCTCCACAAACAAAGTGATGGAGGAAGAAAAAATAAAAAAAATGAATATTTACCTGAAATCTCGCAACAACTCCAACGGCGATCGAGATAAGTAACAACTTAACGAAGATCATTCCGTTGTCGACGAGGAAACCGGACTCGATCATAAGTCCCCGACTCGCGTTGAATTTTCGGACACATTGAGCAAGTGCACGATCTAAGGTGTTAGAATTATCGCGTTCGCACGATGATACATTAATCTATAAAATTTCACGTTCTAAGAACATTTTAATTACAATCGTTAATAAATTCATTATCTAAAAAACTTTGTTCTCTACAAACATTAGCTTGTGCATTGCGTCTTATTTTTTTTTTTTTTTTTTTTTTTTTTTTTATTTTGTTTTATCGCAAATACATCTTTCTTCTTGTTCAATACTAAGTTCGATCAACAATCGAAAAGAAAAAGAATAAATAAAGACGTATCATCGCCGGGCGAGTAAACATTTATTACGTAAAGTCGTTAAAAGCCGTCGAATGCCAAAATTAAAGCAAAAATGAACGCATACAATGAGTGAACCTGGCTAATTAAAGATTATTTAAATCGCGTAATCAAAGTGCAACCGAGCGTTTGATAATAAACTCGAGGAAACTAACTAAAAATAATACAATCGACGTTAACGGCGAGCGCTTGATTACCGTAAAAGAGAGATAATACTCTTTGTCTTTTATATATATATATTTATACACACGCGTGTGTGTGTGTGTATGTATGCGCTAGTTTGCTTTATTACCTGAATAACCGAAGACAAAGGAGCCCGCAAGAACGAAATTCTATTCTTGGATTATTTTACGAGGTGACCGTTGGTGCACTTACGCCAATTGAGATATTTAACGTTCACGGTTGTTTTTATATTTTCAACACAATATGTCAATTAAAAGAGCCGCATAAGAGGTTAATTTTCTAACGATTCGCAAATTCGTTATGCCAAAATAACATGGATTATAACGATACGTATAATCTACAACCGGATTATAGAGTAATAAGATTAAACGAATTTTGAAATTTTCATACGGACGAGGAATTAAAAATTAAAAAAAATTTACGACGAGGGAGTAGAAATATCCGATGTGAGATTCACCTGATCGTAAGTAAGATTAACGGATACCAAAGGTGTGCGGCATAGCGGACAGGGTGGCCTCTTGTTCTTGTAACCGTTGCAGTAACGCACGAAACATGCGACGCAGAGCTGGTGCCCACAGCCGGTGCGTACTCCGCTTCTCGGTGATTCGAAGCAGATCGGACATTGTTCGCTCGTTGTTGTAAATCTAATCGTTAACATTTACATATATTATACACACATGTACGTATACGAGTTGGTTATTTTTGTAAATGGTC